>LOEQ01005415.1:37592-53623 GCA_001685075.1 Bramus lutescens
TGGAGCCTGTCCTGGAACTAGCTCTTGTAGACTAGGCTGGACTTGAACTCACAGAGATCCGCCTTCCTCTGCCTCCCAAGTGCTGGGATTAAAAGTGTGCACCACCACCGCCCAGCCTAGACTCTAGTTTGTTATCAGTAAATCTGGATTTTGAAAAATATTAGGGGCCATTTTATGTCTTTTTGGGAGAACTGTCTATTGCATCATTTCTCTCTCTCTCTTTTTCTATTAAGTTCTCAGTCCTTTGTCCCCCAGTTTTCAATACATCTCTCACCAATCTGCTGCTCACCTGATACATAAAAAGCATTTCAGTTTAACTTATAGATGTTGACTTTAGAGCACACATTATTTACTTTCTCAGTTGCTGTGATAAAACACTGACTGAACACAAGTAGAGAAGAAAACTTGAATTCATCTTACAGGGTCTAGTCCGTCAGAGAGAGAACTCAAGGCTGACACTCAAGGCAGGCACTTAAAGCAGAAACACAGAGGAGTGCTGCTTACTGGTTTGCTTCCCCTGGCTTGCTCAGCACCCGTTTTTATACAGGCCAGGCTCACCTTCTTAGGGATGGTTGGGCACTCCCACATCAAGGAGCAATCAAGAAAATGCCCCAAAGACATGCCTATAGGCCAATCTAATGGAAATAATTTCCCTGTCAAGGTTCTTATTTCCCAGCTGTGTCAAGTTGCCAGCCAAGATTAGCTGTCACAAAGCACTTTACTTATTTTATTATAGTTCTAATTTTAGCATCTTACAAACACAATTTCAGTCACCATGTTGCTAAGTGACATAGCAGAGCCCCATCCCCACTTCTACCCCCACCTTGACCCTGCCAAATTCACAGAATTATCCACATGACTCCTTCAAGCAGTATCTACTTCATGATCACAAACAAAATACTTCATAAATAAATAATATGCTGATTTGACCATTCTACAGCTCTGGTATTTGTACATGAAGGATCTCTATTCAAGGTAATAAAGAAATATTAGTGAGAATATTAGTGAAAATAAAACTTAGTGAGAATAGTAGTGGTGTGGGAGGTCTTTCTGTCTATGTGTTGTTTTTATTGGTTAATGAATAAAAAACTGGCTTCTCCTATAGCATGGGAGGAGGAAGGCAGAGTTAGAGAGACACCATGGAGCCACCACTGGAGATAGATGTGCTGAAACTTTGCTGATAGGCCATGACCTCGTGGTGATGCACAGATTAGTGGAGATGGGTTAAATTAAGATGTAAGAGCTAGCCAATAAGAAGCTAGAGCTAATGGGCCAAGCAATGATTTAATTAATACAGTTTCTGTGTGATTATTTCAGGGCTAAGCAGCCTTCCCCCTACAGAGTCGAATAGTGGAGAAGATGAAAGTCTATCATGAAACAGCTTCTCTACGATCAGGAAATAAAAAGTTCAGACATGCAACTTATGGTCAAAATTTAGGTTTCCTTTAATGTCCTTATTGCTTATGAAAGAATAAATAAAGACTTTTTAAGATTTTCAGATGATATAAATCAAAGTTTTTGTTTAAGGACAAAACCACAATAAATAAGAGAAACAGTGCATATGAGTCTGACAAGGTTAGAAATAAGTGTGTGGGAAACTGTGGCATGTGGTTAATCTTAGAAAACCCATAATAATATTCACTGGAGAAGGACACTGGGATTCTAACCATGAAGAGACCCAAGAGCATAAACTTACAGTAGGCTTGGGAATAACAGAGTAGTACTAATACTAACTAGATCCTCTGCTAATAGGAGAATTCCTAGTAGAATGATGCATACTTAGCATAAGAAATGAGAAACAAATGACTAATAATAATAATAATAGTAATAATAAACCATAATAAGGGCATGGACCATCCTTATGAAAGGTCACACATGCAGTCAATGTAGTTTTGCTTTGCTTTTTACTTTTTTGACTCACACATGAAAAGAAATCTACTTTTGAATTAATTTAGGCTCTTCACTTTTATTCTATTTATAGTTGACAAGTTTTATTTATTTTGTTCATTTATTTGTGTTATTTATAAGGATCTGTGTTGTTAAGTTTGTTGGGTACTACAACACTCCCTCCCTCTACCAAGCCCTTTATAATGCCTTTTATTTACTGGTGAAACTGAAGTAGAATGTACCTCATTTTGAATTCAGCTGACTATATCACTGCTGCAACATATAATTTGATCTAACGTGTATGAAATCTTCTAGAACTGTAAGAAAGATACAGAAAGATACTGACAATTGTTTTTTCCAGATGTGCAAGAGGATATTTTAGCCTTTATTGTCTATATGCTTTGTCACCCCTCCTCTTCATCATCTCTGTTTCTGTACTGGAAAAGGAATCCTAAACAATATACTAATAAATGGACATGACTGATATCTATCTTAGTATGCTATTCTTTCTTTCTTAATTTATTTATTTGCAGGTTACAATAGTCAGAATCTAATGAATGTACTCACTGAGTCTAATATCTGCTATCTTATTTTTACTGCAATACATTTCTTTTTAAATTATTTTTATGGAGCTATATATCTTTCTCTGCTCCTCTCCCTTCTTCCCCCCTTCCCTTATTCCCCTCTATCCCTCTCCCATGGTCCCCACACTCCCAAGTTACTCAAGAAATCTTCTCTTTCTCTACTTCCCATGTACATTAGATTCATGTATGTCTCTTTTAGGGTCCTCTTTGTTGTCTAGATTCTCTGGGGTTGTGAATTATAGGCTGGTTTTTCTTTGCTTTATGTCTAAAAGCCATTTATGAGTGAGTACATATTATATTTGTCTTTCTGGATCTTGGTTACCTCACTCAATATGATATTTTCTAGATCCATCCATTTGCCCGCAAATTTCAAGATGTCAATTTTTTTTTCTGCTGTGTAGTACTCCATTGTGTAAATGTACCACATTTTCCTTATCTATTCTTCGATCAAGGGGCATTTAGGTTGTTTCCAGGTTCTGGCTATGATAAATAATGCTGCTATGAACATAGTTGAGCACATGTCCTTGTGGTATGACTGAGTGTTCTTTGGGCATATACCCAAAAGTGATATTGCTGGGTCCGGAGGAAGGTTGTTTCCTAATTTTCTGAAAAATCACCATACTGATTTTCAAAGTGACTGTATCAGTTTGCACTCTCACCGGCAATGCAGGAGTGTTCCCTTTGCTCCACATCCTCTCCAGCATAAGCTGTCATCATTGTTTTTGACCTTGGTATGTTATTTCTATCATTACAATACAGCACTGGCTAGGAACTTAAACTGTAGGAATATATTTTCTCACATTTGTTGAAGTTAAAGCCCAAGATTAAGGTGCCAGCACAGCCTGTTTCTCATGAGGGTTTTCTCTCAGGCTTGTAGCCCATGTGAGGGGGAGAGAGTGAGGGAGCGCTCTGATATTTCTTGATGCACACTGGTCTCCTCACATTCCCTCCACTACCACTTCATTTAATGCAAATTACTTCCTTTTAAATGTAGTCACACTGGGGATTAAGTCTTCAACACCTCCCCTGGGGAGAAGATACACAAACGTTCAATCCACAACACTGGCTCAATAGAGCTTCATTTATAAGATCTAGTGGTACTGGTTGGAGCAGAAAGAAAGAGTCATGTGAAGACCCGGAGATGTGAAAGAACATTTTCAAAAACTAGGAAGACAAAGTCAGTGGCGTGCAAGGTAAAGGGACAGGAAGGCCTGAGTGATGTCACCTGCCTGACATAGGGCGTTAGCTGCTCCTTTGGGATTGCTGCTCACACTTCCTTGTCTCCTAAGAGGACACCATCTACAGCAAACTTGAGAGCCAAATAGCTCTTAGTTCAAACATCTACAAGTTATTTTCCAATTATGATCACAAATATGATTCTCTCCTCAACTGAGAAACAAGTTTGCGTTCATTCATCCATCAGAGAGATATGTATTGAGAAAAGAAAAGGATAAAAAAGTAACGTTTTCTCTTCTAAGGCTTGCAGTCTAAGAAGCAACAGAAAGACATAAAGAGTCCTTACAGATGGAAGTTCATCATCTCCACTGAGCCGTGTGATGGCATCGAATGTTCAGAAGAGGGATCTTTGCGAAGACTGCAACAAAGAAACTTGGCCTAGAATGAGGGTGCGAGGAGGAGGGTTCCCTGAGAAAGCTTTCTTCTTTTTTTTTTTCCATCCTGAATCCTTAAGAGATTCCAACTTGGTTAAAATTCTCTCTTCCTAGTGGCAGAGCTGACAGGATGTCCTTGGTCACTCAGGTAATAAACTTCTGTTGTCTCCGGTTCCACTGCTGGTCAGGGTTAAAATCTCTGAAGAAATTCTCATAAGATCTCAAATTCCACAGCGGCCGTGCTTGTCTTCCTTGTGATGCACTTTTCTGAGGGGACCTCTGTCCTGTGCCTCTCTCTGCCCTGAATTTAGACAACATTGTTCCTAGAGCATAGCAAATGTCTTTCATTGCTGCTTCAGAAATCCAAACGGCCTGGGAGAACATGCAGAAATGAAAACAAAACCACCGTATAGTATGGACCTAGAAACAGCACGGAAACAGAAGGGCATTGCCTGGTGTGGCACTCCTGGAGCTCTGCCCCTTTCTTCCTCACCAAGCTGGGGTTGGTTTTCTTGGAGCAGTCTGGGAGTACTCCGTACCACTTCAGCTTTCAAGGCCCCCCTAACAATCTGCTTTCTTCTGTACACACGTGCCTGAGGGGGATTCTTCTTTGCTCCTAGTTTCTCTTGTTGGGTGATAACTGCGACATGCCAAACTAGGTACTTCCTGTACACCCCAACCCATCAAACAGCTTGGGTCTTTGCAGTTCCCTCTTTCTGGAATGGATTCCTCTGTTTTTTACCCGAAGAACTCGGGTTTAGCTTATAAACATATCATGACTTTTTTGGGTGATCCCAGGCTCCCTTCTACTGAAAGCCCTGAAGCATAGGGTCAGGCCTGCTCTGTGCCCCCATGGCTCCCTCTGTACTCTGAGGGCTTTTGCTCCACTGTGTCATTACATTGTAATTAGTGTTCGAGGACTGGTCTCTCCCCCACCCCGCCCCCACTCCGAGACTAGGACTGCTTGAGATCGAGGGTAATTATGTCTTACTCTATGTGCCCCAGGTGCCTTCTGTATCTGCCACTCACCAGGTGCTGAAAAGTGTAAAAATGGGTTTGGTGACTATACTGTCATACATGAATGATCATTGTGTATGATTGCGGTCATCCTGCTAATGAGAGAGGAGAAATGAAGGCACAAGGGTTGGGTGAAAAGTTTGCCTTTTTGCTGATAACCGTTCCATCTTAACTCCCTTAAAACTGAGAGGAAATCATGATGAGTTGCCACTGCCTAACCCAGGCCGACTGAAGAGTTTTTCTCTTATCAGTCTTTGTCTAGGCTGAACTCAGACATCTTAGAATTACAAACAACAGTTGGCTAATGGGATGTAGTCAAGTCTGCTTTTCGTTGCTGTGATGGAACATTGGCCAACGGGAACTTGCGGAGGAAACTTTGGGACACAGATTATCGTCTGTTCTTGAGGGAAGCCAGGGCAAGAGGTCAAGGCTGGAAGCTGGAGGCCAGAACTGACAGAGGCTGTGAAAGATACTGATTACTAACCTACATCCTCTGGTGTGCCTAGCCTCACCTGGCTTGTTCAACTACCTTTCTATATATAACCCAGGTCCACCTGCCCAGGGAAGGTATTGGCAACAGTAGGCTGGGCTCTCCCGCATCAATGTTTAATTCCCTCAGTGCCCCCACAGACACACCCATAGGCAGCTCCTCAGTTGAGAGTCCCTCTTCCCCGGTATTTCTAGGATTTTGTCAGCTTGACAAAAGCTATGACAGAGTATGTCTTTTTTTCCCCTGAGAGGACAGGGGTCTAACATAATTTAGGTCTCTTTGGATGACTTATCAACCATGCCGCCAGCCGCGGTAATCTGACCTTTCGATTGCCACTGATCTGTTGGCCATGAGTCTCCTAGGCTCTTCAGCCCAGGGAAGCGGTATTGCCCAGGAGAGAGTGACAAGGAAATAAACAAAGCAAGTCGGACACCCAGCTCTGCTGCTGGCTTTCTGACGCACGAACCCCACAACAAAGGCTTTTTGCTTCTGTTTCATTATGTGATAGTCACAGACTGTAAACACTGTCGGGAGCAGAGAAAACAGTGTCTGGAATTGAAGATGAAGCTGGGACCGTGCACACAGCTCATGCGTTAGTTGTCTGTGGTCATGACAGCTTTTGCTCATCTGAAGGTACCATGTGCAGTGTTCTTTTCTCTAATGATCGCTGAAACTGTGTGACTTGTGGAATTTGCCTTCAAAAAAAAAAACCTGCAGTGAGTGTTTAATCATTTGGGGTGTGAGGAGCCACATTCTGTTCAAGTGTGCTTCCAGCCCTCACGTTCCCGCTTATTGGTGACAGTGCTCCAAACACTTGTCTCAATTTTCAGATCAAAGTTGATGAAAAAGAGACCTCTAAAGGGTTGAATTGCTTTCTGCATTTCTGTTCATCAGAATAAAATACCTACTCTACTTGAAAGAACTGCATTCTCTCTCTCTCTCTCTCTCTCTCTCTCTCTCCCCTCTCTCTCCTCTCTTTCTCTGTCAGATAGTACATTCTACTTCATCTTTCTGCTTTGCTTATTCCTTGCTCTGTCAATGTCACCGGCTTCCTGGAATGTATCTTTTAATTAATTATTCTTGCCTAAAATGGTCTGCTGTGGCTTGCTGTCAAGACAAGAATACATATCAGTGAGGCAGGATCTGCCACCAAGGGAAATATCTTAGCCTGTTTCAACACAAAATTAACCTCATTTACCCAATAATAACCTCAATTGATTTTTCTGATAAATCTTTTCTGTTGTTTATGGGCTTTGAAGTTGCATGCTACGTGTTTTTTCTACAAAGAGTAGAAATTCAGATGCATGAAAACACTATTATATATGAGCTTGAAGCCTGAGTGAGGAAGCATTTGGAGAGAAAGCCAAAGTTAGCAGCCAAATCTAGCACAGCAGCATAAACAATTTCATTCATGCTTATTCTATGGGAGATCTACCAAAACAAAATCCCCTAAATTCATATTAAATATGGGTAGTTTTACACAGATTACATTATTCTCCATAACTCTATTAAAATAAAAGAGACTAGAGACTGTAAATGATAAAAAAAGATTTGGTAACTGAAAACCAGTGAACGTAACATGCAGGAACAAGTTGAATGATCAGCTTGAAAGTAAATCTCTTTTTACTTTCAGATACTTTCATGACAGACCTTAAAAAACAAAGGTAGACTTTCAAAGTGAAAAGATTTACTAAACTGAATAGAACCAACCGTTTCTGCGCTTAGGAGAACTACAATTTAGTCCTCTGGGAAATAAATTGAGGTAGGAGGATTTACATACATTTCCACACTCTTTTCAGTATAATCCTTTAGCAATGAGTGTGCTTTGCCCTGAGAAGTGGAAGTGAAGGTCACTCTTCTTTTATTCCAAGTACTAGGAACACAGTCATCATGTGATGTTTAGTCATCAGGAATGACTGCATGGTGTTGAAAAGTCACTAGAGTAGAAAGAAAGTGCTCTTGCTCTTCAAGCTACTTGCATGATTAATTGGCCTTGTGACCTAGGGGTGGGGTGGAAATCAATGGATTTGACAAATTTCCTTAAGCATCTGGATATTATGTAAGATGCTAGAGGTCCAATGACTAGAAATGTTTTCTTGAGTTAAATGTTTCATCCTTGGTGGGTCGAGACTATAATGAACAGTAACAGCAGTAAAGAACTTGAGATGCAATAGTGAGAATTGGATGGGCTAGAGCTGGGACTGGGGCTGTAAGAGAGACTGAGGAACCTCAGGCCATCCAGACTTCCTGACTGTATACATCCTTGTCTGTCATATTGCTTGATGTGAGATTAATGTGCATGAAAAGGAAGTTTGTTTAGCGTTTTTAGAGAAGGACTTGCAATCATCTGCTGATGGTAACAAGCATGGCAGATAGCTTCAGTAAGGGACCACATCCTAGAGGAAGAAATCACATGGTAAGACAGGAAGTGAGAACAATTTAGCTTAACCTTTTTATTACAACAGTCTCCTGCTTTCGGGGCCAGTAGCCACGTCAATTACACTGACCCCTTCTAAGAGTGCAATTCCAATTACCAGTTAATCTTCCCCTGGACCAGTCTCAATACCATCACACGAGGAAGCAACCTTTCTAGCACATGAAGTTTTGGGGGACATACTCCAAACAACATCCAAACCATAGCACTGGCTTTGGGGGCACTTGTCCACATAGGTTAAAGACAAGGCTGGAGTCATAGGCAGGAACCAAACCATGCAACATTTTATACTAGATAGTATATGTTTGGGGTTTTTATCATGTGTGTAGTGATTCTTGGTTTCTGGTATGCAACAAAATTATGTGGGGGAGCTTCTTAAATCTCACATACTGCCTTTGAACAATGGCATCAGAATCCCAAGTGGTGGGACTAGGATATTGCACTTTTAAGAATTCCCTCAGGTACTTCCAATGAACACATTTAAGAGAAACCGAGAATAGAAAAAAAAAAGACCTGGAGCAAGGGAGTGATAGAATATGTGTATTTTAAAAAGATCATCTTTCTAGGAGTGTAAAGAATGGACTAGAGTTGTATGAGCCTGGATACAGGGGGATGATTAGAAGGGACAACCTCCTGGCTATATGTCTGTAAAGAACTCTGATATATGTACCTTAGAAGACAAATAGGAATACTTGAAATAGTGATATGTACAATTGCTTTAACAAGAATACCCCCAATCCCCAATATTTATTTAAATTATGATGTCTTCCCACAAGAGACTTCTATACCAACAGAAATAAATAAATCATCCACCAGCAGCCAAGATGAATCTTTTAAGGAGATTTTTAAATCTCTCTCTCTCTCTCTCTCTCTCTCTCTCTCCTTTAGTGTGTGTGTATAACATGCAGTTGGCAACTAGGCTGAAAAGACAACTCTCCAATGTGCCATGTTTTCTACAGGTCCCCTATTATAATCAAGAGGCTGCAATAGAAATGACATTGTGTGACATCAGGGCCTCGGTCATAGAGTCCTTGGTCTTCTGGAACATATACTCTGGGGAAGCAAGCTGACATGTATGAATCCAACTATCTTATCCTTGTGATAAGCTCAAGTTAGCTGCTTGGAGAAGTGACATGGAGACACAGTGACTACAACAAAGGCACTTTCTAATTGTAACTTCATAGGAACCCATGACAGAGAACCCCCGTGAGTCCATTGACTTTCAGACCATGAGAAAGACTATTTACTGCTGCTTCAAACCACAAAGTGGAAGGTGGTTCGTCATGCAAAAGCTAACCATAACCTTGAATGTCTACATATCATCCTGCATGCAAATATTGCAGTTATTTTTATAAAAATAGGATTATAAATATACATTGTAACCAGACAATTCTGTCTTCAAATTATGACTCTGCCACCTTGAAGCACTGTAGCTTTGGAGAAATTACTCAGCTTCTCAAGAAATGCATTTTTCATCTGAAAAAATGGGAGGGGAGCTTCTAGTTCACAAAGAAATTGAAAGACTTAAGAAGCACAAATTCTATATATTTTTCATGCAGACAGAGTGTAAGGAGATTATAATGGTAGAGGACAGTTGATATAGAAGCCTCCTTCCTTTGGATCTGAGGAAAGAGAAAAAGGATTTTCTAAATGAAAAGTGAGGATTATAGCTCAAGAACTGAGAATATGCATGGTGAGCAAGGGACTATACAAAGTCTGTTCATGCTCCATGGGTTTATGAAGATGCCTTGATTTCTTGTGGTTTATTTCAGTTATAAAACATGTGAATTCAGATTTCTCAGAAGCACATTTCCCTGTTCTTAGCATTATCTGTCTCCTCGCTTTCCCTCTCCTGTGGAGCTCTCCACTTTGGGCCCTCTCAGCTCATATCAGAGGAGAGCAGAGAGGTGCAGGGGCCATGCGGTCAATGCACTTGATGGTGCACCAGTTCGTCTGAGAGGAGGGAGAAGAAGCATGGAACTCAATGTGATTTTTGTTCCCCCTGCAGGGTAAATTGAAGCCTGGAAAGAGAAGATAGAAGCGTGATTTTTAAGAAGCAATCTTCTTTGAAAGACGATTATACTCCAGGAAGGGTGAAATGTGACCACTGAGTGTCCCATAGATACACTTACAGAATAATTAAGGGCAGTTTTTACCCTTTCTAGTTTACCTGGGTCCTCAAGCAACATGGTTGAGAAGGATTAGCAAGCCAATAGCCAGGGGGTAAGCATTGTTGTTCTGAAGAGCTTGCTGCCCTGTGGAGCCTATGAAGCACAAACGTCAAACTTGACTTGGGCTACAGGGCTATAATAGGAACCAAGCCCAGCATGGCTGCAGTCTGTACAAGGGGCAGACTCTCCCCTGCAGAACCTGGAGCGCATCAGGATCAGAGGACAACTTCCATCTGTTCTCCACACTAACCAGGCCAGAACAAAAGGGATAGATCAGAATGCAGCAGGAGGTATTTGAGTTTGATGAGCTGCAGAAGTCTCTTTAAGCTCCTGTTCAATGAGCAGTTCATCCTTCTTATCTCTGAGAGGAGAACAGGACACCTTTCTCATCTTCCAAGAATCTTGGTGCACTTTTGAAAAAATTGCACTTGTGAGGTATTCCTTGAATGTTCAAAAATTCCTTTGCTTTCCTAAAACAAAATTCAACTGCAGTTAAATGTTAAGATTCACCACCGAGCTGCTAAAGAAGCTCACGTAATTTTTTCCCCTTTATATTCTTCTCCCTTCACTAACTAAAATTGGAGAAGAAAATATAAGTCGTTTCTTTTCCCAATAAGTTCCACTACTTTCAATAATCTATTATGGTTCATAACAATAATCCTACATGTCAGAAGGTAGAGTAAAATCAGCGGTTTGAACCTCTGAGGAGAGTTTTGGTGCTATGTCAGTCAGCTTTGCCTTACTGTGATTAAACATCCAAGTCAGGGAAAAGGGAAGAATTTGGCTTGGAGTTTGGGAGTCCAAGCAGTCTGGTGCAGGCTTTCATAAGACCCTCCTTGATTTTACTACATCATGGCAGCAAAGCATGTGTGTCTTTGTCGTAGTCTCTATGTCTTTAGAAAACCACACTTGCAGCATCCAGAGGGACACAGCAAGCTGAGCTGCATGTGACTGGGTGACTGTTCTTGGCTTCTTGTGTTTTATTTCCTGTAATACACATGCTACAAAATAAATAAAAGCTTCTTTTTAAAGTTTAAAAAAAAAGAAAGACTTCAGTCCCAGGGGCTACACCCTTAAGATCTAATCTAATCTGATCATTAAGTTCCCACATTCTTAATGACATTCTTGAGGGGGGGGTCCTTGCCCAGGCACAAAGGACCTGAGGGCAGACAGGTCCTTGTTGGCCTAAAACCTGGGCCATTTGGGCCCATGTCAGATATTCATAACAGTTTCATATTGTCCGAACATAAACTGGCCTGTACAGCCTTCTGTTCTTTTGAGTATCCTTTACCTAGAAAGGTCTCACATTGTTTCAGAATGTGTAATAAAAAGAAATGCATGGAAATTCACATTCTAACTCACTCCACTCCACTGAAACATGGCAATGTGACAAAACCCCTTGAGACAATTTCACCTGCAGAAAAAGTGCAGATATATGACAAAGACACTTTTGGTGAAATATTTGAAATCAGATTGTTGATCTCATGTCCAGGGACTTTTTTGGTTTTTTGAGACAGGGTTTCTCTGTGAAACAGTTCCAGCTATCCTGGAACTCATTCTGCAAACCAGGCTGGCCTCAAACTCACAGAGATTCACCTGCCTCTGCCTCCCTAGTGCTGGGATTGAAGGCATGTGCCACCACTGCTGGCTCAACTGTGATACTTTAACTTCTATCTATTCTTTAGATGGTACCCAAAGTTTACCACTTGGCTTTGTGATATTCTTTGTCGAAAATAAAGACCTGTCTGTTAAAACTTTTCTTGTCTTGACTTTCTTTGGTCCCCAAGTAAAGACACAGAGACTTATTATTAATTATGATAACTTGGATTTTAGCTTAGGCTTATTCCCAACTAGCTCTTAAATTAACCTGCTTCTATTAATCTGCATTGTTCCATGTGACTTTTTACTTCTCCTCCACTCTGTATGTCTGACACTCCATGTCTTGCAGATGTTCCCTCTCTAACACCACTGCCCCTCCCCCACACATGCCAGATTCTAACTCCTTAGCTCCTTTCTCTCTGCCCAGAAATCCTCCTGCCTAAACTCTCCTGCCTAGCTGTTGGCCATTCAGTCATTTATTGAACCAATCACACTAACATATCTTCACACAGTATAAACAAATATTTCACGACACTTGTTTCAAAATCAAGTGTTATGTCTAGTAGTTTTATGTGTTTTGGTTTCTTCCAGTTTAAAACAATTCCTCAGTTTCCCCTTGACTTTTGTGACCCCAGTACTTTTAAATATTAAAATAATTTCTTCATGATTAGATCCATGTTATGCATTTTTGAAAGGAATACCACTAAGAAAATTCTGGGATATCATTGTATTCTTTCTGATGAAAATGTGACTTTAATTAGTCTGATTAACTGATATAATAATTAGGTCACCTGATTAAAGAGTCATCTGCTCATCTCTGTAGTTACATTTCCTTTATAATTAATAAATATTTTTGCAGGTGTGATATTTTAAGCACCATAACTATTCCTGTTCTCATGAGAAATTTGTTTACTTATATCAATGTGCACCGTGGGTCCCTATTTCATTCAATCGGTTATAGGATACTGTATTTACTTTAATACTGTAATTACCCCAGATTTAAAGCTGGTTTCTGTGTCTTTTGACATATCTATACAATCCTTTTAACAATCCTTTAGGATAGTATAGGTCAGGACCATCTAGGCCTATTTCTCTTCCAGTTCTGGAACCACCTCTTCCTATAAGGATCTTTGTACTTTAAATCAGGAGTGGCATGTGAAAACCAAATTTGGCTACTGGGGACACTTATTTTTACTAGGATATCGCTGTTCAGTGTCCTCAGTACCTTCAGGATATTTCAAGGAAAGTATCTGTTAGTCATGACTATAGCAAGTAGCTTCACTTAGTTTAAGGATTTTCTTCGGACTCTTTGATTTCTTTTGTTATGCAAAACCATTGATCAAGTTATAACCAATTTATCAATATTTTTAGCTTGTTAGACTTATATATTGGCCATGTCACTCTTCAGTGCTGACAATAATTTTCAATACTTTCTTCTATTTTTAGAGAAAAGGGCCATTAAAATTTTGAAGTACACATACATCCTTGCTGGTGAGAAGTTTTTGTGTCATTTGGAGAGCACGCTCAGTGCCACAGGCAGACACATTTGAAGTAGACTTAAGTCCTGCTTTAATTGTTTGGATAATAAGTATTTGTGGCAGGTTCTAAGATTTCCTTATTCCACCTTGGTTGATTATTTATGTAGGAGACTTTACAAAACCTTTGATACCCAGTACCAGAAAGCCATTGATTCAGAGCTTTTGGGATCTGAGTAAGGATCTTTTTAAGGCTTTCTAGGTATTCTGCTGTACTGAAAAGGTCAAAAACCATTTATCTGGTTATGTATTCTTACAGCTGCATATGATTCAACCACTGGAAATGGCTTCTTCTGGGCTAAGAAATAAATTCCTTCCTGATGATAATTTTTAATGTTGCTTTAAAAATGTTACATCTTGAGTTCTTTCATTTTGAAAAATCTTTCTATATTTGTTTATTGGGTGAATGTGTGCATATATGTGTGAGTGAACATGTCATGTTGCATGAATAGAGGACACAGGTAAGAGTCAATTCTCGTTGTGGGACTCAGAGATCTAACTCAGGTAATATGTGTTAGTAGCAGAAACCTTTACCCTCTGAATCATCCTGCTGGCCCAATAGCCTAAGTTTCCAGTAATTTCTTATTAGTCATTGTAAAGTTTCTGCACCCCAGTAAGCCTCTCTGTTGATGCAGTAATCCAACTTAGATCAAATCAAACCAAATTAAGAAAAGTCCAGGTGTAATGAATACAAATACTCCTGGATGGCATTCCAGTCCCCCAGAGAGGAGACAGGAAAGGAAGACCAGAAAGCCACTTGTTTATTCTTTGGGGGGCAGTTTAAATACCCTGTGGGAATGGTCTTGAGCATCTCTGTGGAGGGGTCATCATTTGCGGGCTGTCTCAGGGATAGATTCTGGACTGAGGCAGCTCCAGGGGAGGGGGTTTGGGGTGGAGCTTCCATCTGAACATTTGAGACTCTTTGGATATATGGATGCCAGGGGCTGGAGTGAACCCTTCACCCAAAAACATTCCAGACTTTTTGGGCGTATGGATGTCAGAGGTTGGGGTGACACTTCCACCCAAACAGTGATTTCATAAGATTTTAAGTGAAGGCATCAACATGAAGATTATGATGTGTAAAAACGGTACATGCAGCATGCTCACTGTATACAGAAAGCACCAGCTACACTGACAAAGGTGAAAGCCTTGCTACTTTATATCATTGTGACCGTCTACCTGACGGAAACAACCTAAGGTAGGGGAAGTTTATTTTGACTGCCACTGAGGGCACACACAATGGTGCTGGTGTAATTGTTTTAATGAGAAGTGTTTCCAGGTGTTTCTCAGATAATTGAATACTTGGCCCCTACTTGATGGTGCTGTTCTGTTTTGTATGTCTAGAAAGTGTGGACATTGTTGGAAGAAGTATGAAGGTAGTCTTTGAGACTTTACAAAGACTCCTGCTTACATTTTGAGATGTAAGGTCTCAATTTCCAGTTCTAGCCACCATCCATGCCTTCGCTCTGCCGTCATGGATGCTTATCTCTCTAGAATACTAGCCCAGATAAACTCTTTCTTCTGTAAATTGCCTCGATCATGATGCTTTATTACAGCAATAGAAAAGTAGTAAAGCAGCCAGTAAAGCACATGGTTGGGACTTATTTCTGTAGTGGCCATAGAAGTGGGAGATTGCTTGCTAACATCTTGTAGAGGTAGAAAACAAAGAGCTAGACCTGAAGCAGGCTGACCTATACTCCCAAGGCCCATCCCTATAGCCCTACATCCAGTAGCCAGGCCCCATGTCCAAAGGTTCCATAATTTCCTTAGATAGCATCATCAGATGGGAACAAGTGTTCAGACACAGGAGCTTGTGAGGGGAGAGTAAGTCAGACTAGTAGCTTTGTCCCAGCAACAAACAAAAGAGGACCATCGTGACAGATCTGAGCTTTCAGGCAACTATTAAACTCTGAATGATCATAGAACAAGCAAACTAAGTTGGTAGAGCCTCATTTATCTGAATAAGAAAAAGTTTTATTCAGAAAAATGAGGCTGATGCTAATATATTTTTATAGGATTAATATGAGGAACAGATGTATATGGCTTCCAACAACTTTCTCAATATGTGTCAAATTGTGTATTGGCTTAAATTGCTTCTTGAGTGGTCTATCTGTAACATTATTTAACATTAATTTTAGAATAAAATCCTACGCTGAGACAACTATTTTTGTAATGAATATGCATTTCTTAAGTTCCAAGAAATGTCCAACTAAAGAAAATTATAATTAAAATACATCACTTTCAATAAATTGCAGAGTAATTGTTGGAGTTGCACTGAGGTGACAAATGGGTCCAAAGTGGTAATTTTTCTATAATTATTTATTTCACTAAACTTTCAATGTTGTTTGTATCTCTGCCATCATTTGTGAATATCATACAATCTGGAAAAAAAGTGATGCTAGAATAGGAGGTGGTCATGGATACTACTCAACATGGAAATTTATTATGATGATGTTTAAGTTAATATGTATGTACATATTTCTCATCTTACCTGATGCATAAGAGGCAACCGACCTTATGACAGTTTGAAATAATAAATGAAACATTTCAGAAGTAGGCTCAGAATTATGTAGCCTGAGGCATGCACAATTTCCTGGAGTGTCAAGCAAAATGAATATGAAGAGCATCTTTAATAAGCAGAAGCAAAAACTGATAGCCCTTGAGAGGCAGAAATTCTCCTGAGCTGTGTGTGTGTGTGTGTGTG
>LOEQ01005415.1:53673-64113 GCA_001685075.1 Bramus lutescens
AGAGAGAGAGAGAGAGAGAGAGAGAGAGAGATCTATCAACACAGTTTTTTATTTAAAGAAAATTGATGGTCTAAGCAAACTGTATTTATACAGACATCAATTCTCTTTATAAAGATCTTCCACTGGGAAATTTTTGCACCTGTTAATCAGTTCCAAGACACAGTTAAGTTGAGGGAGCTGCTATTGATGCCTAAATCAGGCCACAATTTGAGTTAGTAGAGAGAATATCAAACTGGTTTGCTTTCAGTCAGTATGTTTTCATTAAGCATCCAGAATAAACTGGCTTTTACAAGGGACTCAGGCAACTCAAAGCTTGTATAATCTAATAAAAATATATGAAATATTAGAGAAAATGAACTTTTCAAAAACAAACCAAAGGGGAATGCATATTTTGGATTAAAATCATCAAGGCATATTTTGAAGGCTGTAAGTTGTATTTTTTAAAATTTAATTTTATTTAATTAACTTTTTTCACATAACAACCACAGTTTCCCCTCCATCCTCTCCTCCCATCCCCTTCCCCTAACTTCCATCTACCCTCCTCCTCATCCACTCCTCAGAGAACCTTTACCCAGTAACTGATGGAAGCAGATGTAGAGATCCTCAGTCAAGTACTGGACCTAGCTCCGGGGTCCTCCTGAAGAAAGGGAGGAGGGACTGCATGAGCCAGGGGAGTTAAGGTTCTAAGTTGTGTCTTCAATGTGTGTGTACAGATTCGGGGAGGCCAGAAGAAGGACACGATTGGGAAGAAGCTTCATTTAAACATAGTGGTGCAAAGAAGCAAGTAAGACAGGAGTAGGGACTACATCCCTTAGTGATCACCTTTCAGTCCCCAAAGACAAAGGCTATTTACTACTGCTGTCCTTTACTCTAAGGCTGGCCAAGTGGTTCTGCTGTTCTGGACCAGGTTGCTGGGCTTCCTGTTAGTCAGGCTGCAGTTAGTTGGGAGGTCCTCTCGCCTGTCCTGAAATCACCTACACATTAGGTTTATTGGATGGTGGTTGACTGGCAGTTGGAGCATCCTGGGTCTCCTCCACGGGTTTTCACTTTTCGATAGGCTACTCTGTGTTCATTTTACTATGAAGAAGGCTCGTAAGGCAGCTGTATAAGCATACCAAGATCTCCTGAAATGTAGGCTTGAACCTGGTACATTATTACCCTTTCTTATTACATTCTGTTGATTAAAGAAAATCTAATGACAACCAAGGTTGAAGGGGATAGTGGATAATTAAAATTCACCTCTTAATGAAAGGGAGCTGTGAAGTCACGGTGTGGGGAGATGGGTACAAGGATGGTGGTGGTGTAATTTTTTTCACTCGAGACTGTTCACTCAAGTGCGGAGGGCATGAAGAGAAAATAGAAAAACTGTATAAGGTCAGTTTTCCGACTGTACATACTCGTGTTTGAGAAGGTCTAGAAAGGACAAAAATTGAGGAACTAGACAGCTGCATCAATCATTCACAGAAAAAAGGAGAGGCCACGGCAAGGATGTGGAAATGTGGAAAGATTTCCATTTGTTTTCACAAAGGTAGCTACCAAATGACGAATCCCATCCCTCTGTGGATATTTTTGGATTGGTCTTGTCCCCCTGCGCTGTGATCTCAAGTTGTCTCTTGCTGTCTGTATCTCTGAACTCCAGCCTGTCCTTGGTCTTTGGCAGATCATGACCTTACAGTATTATGCTGACTTCCCAACAGTGCCATAGCAAGCAGATCTGCTGCTGTGAGCATTTTGGGTGCACATTCATCAGGATTCAGTTGTCTGACAGCTGAAAGATTTTTTTCTTCATAGTGTTTATAAAAGAGTTGCCCAGAAGACTTGAAAGAAATTCTAATCTTGGTTTTTCATATCCTGTCTACAACTTCTTGTGATTACTTCAAAACTGTACTAACTAGGCTCTTGACACCATTCCCTTCCTGATGGAAAGTCCCCTAACATGATGTCCCCAGCTATGACACACCAAGCATCCCCAAGTCACAAATAATAATGATATTTTTATATCTTCTGGAACTACAGAAATCATATTAGCTTAAAAAGGAGAACAGTATTTATATATCCTAAGACTTACGGGACAACAAACTCTCTCAAGAATGAGACAAAATAAAATGCCATAATGACTTAAAAATATTTTGTTTCTTCTGGCAATTTAAAAAAAATAAGTGAGATGGGGTCTGAACAAATATTAAGAAATCATTCTAAGAATGCTTGTCTTAGAAGAGAAAAATCATTCAGAACTAAGTAAAGATTTCAGATACTCGTCATAGCTCCTCAATTGATTAAAAAATTTATTGCTTTAATAACCCAAAGTTCAATTGCTGTTACCAACCCCCACGCTCATCTCAAATAGCCACATTGCTTTGTTCTAATGATTTTGTGTTTTCAAGGACTTATAAACCTTATATGCAGAGATTTAATTGGTTGTTATGATGGAAGGAAAAGATGATGAAAATGCCCAGTGTGCACCTTGGGTAAAGCAAAGCATTTATCTCTATTTCTGTCTGTTGAGAGACTTTAAGGTTAATAATTTGGAATGGCTCATTTTAGAGCCACATTGTATTTTAAAAGAGACACATGCTTCCCACTGATAGGATTTTCAGACTGCTTGGGATTTATTGTAATTTTATGAGAGAAAAATCTTAATAGCTTGGGGATCAAATACATTATAAAATAATTTTAGAAAACCCAAGTATTTATAATTTGTCTAACTGTTCCTTGTAAATTTCACGTTTCCCTCTTGCACACTTACACTATCAGGATTTGGAATTTGAAATTGCAGCTTTCATTCATTTTACAACAGGAGGATGAGTGTTTTATTGTCCCTGGGAATTATTATTTCCGGAGCTAATAAGAATGAGCCTTTGTGATATTGTCTACATTTCTTGAGTTGCTTTCTGTGTTTTTTGTTGTTGTTGTTGTTGTCAGCTTAGCAAAATTACTTAGATTAATTCCATACATCCTTGAGATATTATTAGGAGTTAATTAAGTATTCAAAGGTGGTTGTTTTAGGTAGTGTTACAGGCTAATTTTTAAAGACAGTGACCCCATCTAGAGTCACTTCCTTCAACACATTGTCTTCATTAGACAATCTAAAATCTATTAATGTTTTCATTTTGTTTATAGGTATCTAGTAAAATTTTCATTATGCATATTCTCAGGAAAGAATTATGTAACTTTGAGCATTATTTTGCCATCTGTTTCTTTATCTACCTTTTACATAAGCCTGAATACTGGTACACTTCTGCCCCCCCCAAAAAACAACAACTAGAAAAGAGACTTAAAGAAAACATATACCCACAATGACCACCAGTTTCAAATGCATTCCCAGATACTCGGTTATGTGTGCTTTTATTCATTTCTACAAATTACTTTTCAAAGTAATTTTTAAAATCCACATGCATGCTATTTAACCATTAGGTATGATAATACACAGCAGCTCACTGCCTCACTACTTGGCATCTTTTTTAGTGTGTGTGTGTGTGTGTGTGTGTGTGTGTGAGTGTGTGGTGCATGACTGTGTATATATTCTGTCCTTATGTGGGAATGCAGATGGAGGGCAAAGGTTGATAATCGATGTCTTCAATTGATATCCATATCTCTCTATATATTTCAACATATAGAATAAGTTTTAAATTGTATACAATGTAATTTGATCATATTCACCCTCCCCCTCCTCCAACTTCTCCTGGGTGGCTCCCACACATTTCCTTTCAGCTTCGTGCCTTTCTTTTCTCTCTCTCCTTTAAAATAAACCACCAGGCCCAATTTGTGCTGCTCATGGGGGGCTGCCCACCAGAACATGACCTACCAGGGATCACATCCTGAAGAGAAGTGACTGTCCCTGCTTTGGAAGCCATCTGCCATGAAGAGCTCCTCAGCCAGAGCTGGGGTTTGAGTGCCTTCTTGGTCTGTGCTGGAATGTTTATTGGCTTATTGGGTAGGTCTTCTGTAAGCAACCCCAGCTGCCGGGAGTGGGAGTACACATCTGCAGCAGTCCTGTCGTGTCAAGAAGGCAGGTTCTCCTCCGTTTACCTCAACCTCTGCTCTAATATCTTTTTGCCTCCAAGTTGTTCCCTAAGCTTTGTGTGTTTGGGGGGGGGAGTATAATAATATGGATGTCCTGTTTATGACTTAGTGCTACACAGATGCTTGTTCTTTGCACTTTGACCTCTTGCGAGTCTTTGATTAACCACCCTCCATGCACACTTCTGTCAGCAGAACTGAGAACTACACCAGTTTGGGGATATAAAGAAATGTATTTAGAAGGCAGCTTGATACTATATCAATTTAGCAAAATAATAATAGTAGGTTCACCTAAGGCATGGGTTCATGGCCAGTTTAATACTATTAGGCATAAGTTTCCTCCGGTGGAAAGTGCAATGCATACAGCTAGAGGAGATGTTCCATCAACCATCACATTCAGCTGTAAATCCTGAGAGCTATAGTAGCATCCTGCCAATAAATGCTCAATGGAACAATAGCGGCACAGATGTTATTGCAGTAAGCAGCCTTAGTTTTTGAGACAGTTTTAGGCTATATTTTCTAGTTACCAAGTCTTAAGCACCTGTCTTTCTCTACATCCTCAATTCTAGGGTTACTGGTACTTGCACCAGACCTGGCTATTTTTTTTTTTGGACCAGAACTATTTGTTTTCATCCTAGCTCTCCGGCTACCTAGTCTCTGGTTCTAAATTACCCAAGTACTGCCAGGTGTGGGTTCCTTCTCATGGAGTAGGCCTTAGTGAAATCAACTACTGACAACAAAGCGATTAGAACGTAAGGGTGAAGGCACCATTTAGTCATCAGGTCTGCTTTTCTATGATTAATGAGTTGTGTGGGTGTTGTCCTTAGCAGTGGGGTCCCATTGCCAGTTTGTAGAGAGCAACCTTTTGTCTTAGCAATAGCTTAGGTTGTTTGAGGATTGTCATGGGACCCCGCCTTGACCAAAATCTCAAATGAATGAAATTTAGTCTTGACACTAACAGCATCACCTGGATACAAAAGATGGCCTGTTGATCCTTATCCTCCATTACTAGGAGTCCTCATGGGGACCACCTTCATAGATTCCAGGAAATTTCCACTGCAGTAGATTTCCATGCCCATCAAGTGATTTCCCCATTCCAGCCGCCTCTCCCTGTCCTCCCTGCTCCAATGCCCACTTGTATACCATATGTATCTTTCAAGGTCTGGGTTTTCTTACTCAGGATGATTTTTTTTAATCTATTGTTCAGTTGAGGCACATCTAGTTTTCAGTTTCTAGCTCTTATGAATAAAGCTATAATGAACATGGTTGAGCAAGTGTCCTTGGGGTTGGATCAAGCATCCTTATGTATGTGCCCGAGGGTGGTATAGTTGGATTGATTCCCAACTTTCTGAGGAACTACCATACTGATTTCCAAAGTTGCTGCAAGTTTCCACTCCCATCAGCAGTGGGGGAGCATTTCCCTTGCTCCACATCTTGGCCAGCATGAACCGTCACTTGTGTTATTGATTTTGGCCATTTTGCCAGGTATAAGGTGGACTCTCGAAGTAGTTTTGTTTTATATTTTCCTGATGACTAAGGATGTTACACATTTCTTTATGTGTTTCTCAGCCATTTGAGATGCCTCTATTGAGAATTCTCTGTTCAGATCTGTTACTCATTTTTAAATTGGATTATTTGATTTTTTATATCTAGATTTATGAGTTTTCAGTGTGTTTAGGATATTAGTCCTCCAACAAATGTGGAGCTGGTAAAAATCTTCCCATTCTGTAGGCTGCTGCTTTGTCCTATGTGTTACATAAGCTTTTCCGTTTCATGAGGTCCCATTTATTGTTGATCTTAGTGCTTGTGATATAATGTTCTGTTTAGGAAGTTATCTCCTGTGCCAATATGTTCAAGGTTTGGTACAGTATATCTGGTTTTATGCTTAAGTCTTTGACCCACTTGGACTTAAGTTTTGTGCTAGGTCATGTATATGGATCTATTTGCATTCTTTTAGATGCACACATCAAGTTTAACCAGCATCATTTGATTAAGATGCTGTCTTTTTTTCAGTGCATATTTCTGACTTCTTTATCAGAAATCAGATATCCAATAGGTATGTGAATTTTTGCCTGGGTCTTCATTTTGGTTCCATTGATCAGTGTGTCTGCTTTTATGCCAATCCCATGTGGTTTTTATTACTACAGTAATAAAACTGCAGCAGTTCTATAGCTCTGCACTACAACTTGAGATCATGAATGGTCAGACATTTAGCATTTCTTTTATTGTGCAGGATTGTTTAAGCTATTCCGGATTTTTTTGTTTGCTTTTCCATATGATGTTGAGAATTGTCCTTTCAAGATCTGTAAAAAAAATATATTCGAATTTTATGGGGATTGTATAGAATCTGTAGATTGCTTTCGGTAGTGTTAATCTTATCGATTCATGAGCATGGGAAATCTTTACATCTTCTGACATCTTCTTCAATTTCTTTCTTGAAGGGCTCAAAGTTTTTATTATACAAGTTTCTACTTGCTTGGTTAGAGTTACCCCACAATATTTTATTTTATTTGAAGCTATTGCATTGTTTCCCTGATTTCTTTCTCAGAGCATTTGTTATTTGTATATAAGAGGTCTACTGATTTTTTTTAAGTTAATCTTTCATTTAACCATGTTGCTGAAAGTGTTTATCAGTTGTAGGAGTTCCCTGGTGGAGTTTAGGATCAATTACGTACACTATCATCTCCTCTGTAAATAATGCTTTGACTTCTTCCTTTCCAATTTGTATCCTCTTGATCTCTTTCAGTTCTTTTATTCCTCTAGCTAAAACTTCAAGTACTATATTGAGTAGATATGGAGAGAGTGGATAACATTGTCTAGTTCCTGATTTTAGTGCAACTTGATTTAACTTTGGTAAGTATTATTATCTATTGAAAAAATTGTACATTTCTTTTAGATTTTTCAGTTTTGTGGAGTACAGGTTTTTCAAGTACATCCTTATAATTCTATGGACTTATTCACTGTCTGTTGTTATATCCCCTTTTCATTTCTGAATTTGTTAATTTGAATATTCTCTTTTGGTCTTTTTGTTAGGTTGGATACAGGTTGTTTATCTTGTTGATTTTCTCAAAAAACCAACTCTTTGTTTCATTGATTCTTTGGGTAGTTCTCATTGTTTTTATTTTAATTTTTTGTAGCCCTCAGTTTATTTCTTGTTGTCTACTCCTCATGATTATTCTTTTTGTTCCAGAGTTTTCAAGCGTGCTAATATGAGAACTCTCCATTTTTTTCTTTTGGTTGTTTTTGTTTTGCTTTTTAATGTAGGCTCTTGGTGCTACAAACTTGCCTCTTAGAACTGCTTTCATTATGATCCATAAGTTTGGGTATGCTGGGTATGCTGTGTATTCATTTTCAGTGAATTCTAGAAAGCATTTAATTTTTTTCTTTATATATGTCTTGACCCAGTTTACATTAGGAGAGTGTTGTTCAGTTTCCCTGAGTCTGTAAGTTTTCTCTTGTTTCTGTTGTTGAAACGCAGTGTTAGTCCAAGGTGGTCTGAAACAATGAAGGGTGTTCAATGGTTTGGTTTTTTTTTTTTTTTGTATCTGTTGAGATTTGCTTTGTGTCTGAAGTATGTGGTCAGTTTTAGAGAAAGTTCCATGAGGTGCGAATAAGAAGGTATATTCTTTTGTGTTTGGGTGAAAGGCTTTGTAAATACCTGTTAGGTCCATTTGGTTTATAATATCTGTTAACCCCAGTATTTCTCTGTTTAATTTTTGTGTGGATGACCTGTCTTTTGGTGAGAATGGGCTTATTGAAGTCTCCCACTACCTGTGTGTGAGTGTCAATGTGTGAGTTAAGCTGCAGTTGTGTTTCTTTTATAAACTTGGATGCCCTTGTGTTTGGGGCATTGATGTTAAAAATTGAAGAGTCATCTTGGTGGATTTTTCCTTTGATGAGTATCTTGTGTCCTTTTTCATCTCTTTTGATTAGCTTTGGTTTGAAGTCTACTTTGTCTATTTGTTGCCCTATATGGCTCTTGTAACTACAGAATAATACTTCTTCAGGTTAGGAAAATTTTCTGATTTTGTTGAAAACATTTTCTGGGCCTTTGATGTGTGTTTCTTCTCTGTACCTATTATTTCTCTCATCTATACCTATTACTCTCATATTTAGTCTTTTCATAGTGTTCCAAATTTCTTTGATGGTTTATCAGGGTTTTTTTTCACCTGTATATTCATTTCTTCTATCATATCTTCGGTGCCTGAGTTGTTCTCTCCCATCACTTGTATTCTGTTGGTGAGGCTTGCCTTAGTAGTGCATGTTCGAATTTCTAAATTCTTCCATTTCCAGAATTCTCTCAGTTTGGGTCTTCATTATTTCCAAGTTCAGGTCTTCAACAGTTGTGTTTATTTCCTAACACTGTTTGTTTGTATTTTCCTGGATTTTTATAAAGAGATTTATTTATTTCCTCTTAAAGGCCTCTATCATATTAATTAAAGCTGTTTTAAGGTCCTTTTTCTTGAGCTTCAAATACCATGAAATACTCAGGGTCTGCTGTGGTAGGATAGCTGAGCTCTAGTGGAGACATACCATCCTCACTGTTATTGACTGTGTTTTTACACTGGTGTCTTGGCATCTGGGTTTGGGATGACTTTATGTCTAAATGCTGATTTCTGAATTTGTCTTTGTTGGGTAGGTGTTTTCCTCCTTGGTTTCTGTTTCCTCTTTGATTTATGTTGATTTATGGAGAATGTGATGACTGTGTGTTTCCTGTTTTCCTTACCTGTTCATAGGGAATACCTGCTGGGATTGGAGGCTGGGATACTGGGATGAGTTGGGGAAAGGAAGGTTGGAGGAGAAGGTCTTTGTGATCCATTTGGGATGGGGTCAAAGAGAAAAGGGAGAGCCCAGCAGGGTTCCAGCTACAGAGCTGGGGATGAGACTGAGGGGATTGGATCTCAGGAGCTGTAGGACAGCTACTTGTTGCTCTGGGAGGCGAGGTCCTTGGGTTAGCAGGGCCTGTTGGAGTTGGGAGCTGAGATACAGTGAAGAGTTGGAGGAGGGAACTTAAGAGGGGGGATGGTTGGTGGGATCCACAAGAGAAGTGGGCAGGGGTGAGAGAAGGCTGCAGCTGATGTTCTGTTGCAGCTCTAGGGACCAGACTTGGAGCTGGGTCCGGGGGAATAGAAAGAGAACGAGAGGAGAAGGTCTGGTGCCAGAACTGGCTCTTTTTTTTTTAAATTAAGCTTTCTATTTATTTGTTCTTTGTGTCTTTCACATCATACATCTCGATTCCACTCATTTCTCATCCCTTTGTATCCACCCTCTGCCCTTGTAACCTCCCCCACAAAATAAAATCAAATCTAAGAAAAAAATAGATATTATCATGGATGCTGTAGCGTGACACATTGAGTCACATAGCAAACCCTTTTATCCGTATATCTCCACATGCAGGTGCTCATTGCAGAGTCATTGATCTGGTTCGAGGCCTCTGGTTTCTGCTACTCTATCTATGCTGTGACCTCGCTGGAACTCCTCTTGGACATCCTACTGTTGCCCTTCGTTGTGCAGATCCTGCATCTTTGGGTCTGTAGGACTCTCTCCTTCACATGCTCCAGCAGACGGTAGATGGGGTGGATGTTTGGAAGGGCCAACTCATAACTCTAGGCCTGGGTAGTTGCAAGGTTGGTCAGCCCACCAATTCTCCCTGCAATCTTCACCCCCAGGGTGAGCTCTCCAGCGCTGCCCTGACTAGTTCACCCAGCAGCAATGGGAAAGGGGTGGTGCTAGTTCTCTTGCTCTCACTCTCTGGGGATTGGCTACCCGACACCTACACCTTCAGGATCAGTACTCGCCCAGAAGAGGAATAGGTGCCACTGTCTCGGGTGTGGCAGATGGTGAGGGGCAGGGCTCTTCTGCTCTTGTCAGCTCAGCCCACCCTTCACCACTCCCCCGTCTTCAGCTATGCCTCTTTCCACAAGAAATGAACCATTCTGTCTCTCTTTCTCTCCCAAACCACACCATTCATTTGCTCACCATAGTAGTGCCTATCTGCCCTGGTGGTCCATGTTTTCTCCTCACAGCCTAAGACGGTCTGCTTCGGGCCTGCATGTGTATCTCCTTCCCTCGCTCAGTCTGTCATGGCACTGGGCAGGAACATGCTTCCTCCTCACCCGGGTGGGAGGGGCAGGCTAGCCCTGGCCTGCTTGTTTGCCTCTCTTCCCTGCTCATTCCAACATGTTTCCTCCTCCAATAACTAGTTCTTTGGGTTCTAGGGATCTGAACTTGCTCTTCATGCTTGTATGGCAAACACTTTGACCACTGAACCACCTATCTCTTCAATCTAAGCATCATTTTGCCCAAGAAAGACACAGACTTCATATTCAGCTCTTTTGTAATTTTTGGTAGATATATTTTTCACTACTTGCTTCTTTCTTTCTTTCTTTCTTTCTTTCTTTCTTTCTTTCTTTCTTTCTT
>LOEQ01005415.1:64131-78428 GCA_001685075.1 Bramus lutescens
TTTCTTTCTTTCTTTCTTTCTTTCTTTCTTTCTTTCTTTCTTTCTTTCTGCAAGAACTCATAAAATTGACCTTCCTAACAATGTTATAAACTGTACAATATAAAGTTGGCTTTACGTTCTAAGTTGTAAGAAGATCTCTAGAACTTAATTCATCTTGCCTAACTTAAATTTTGAGCCTAGTTATTACTAACTCCACATTTGCTGCTCCTCAGACCCTGGCAACCACTGCCCCAGTATTAGATTTTGTAAATTTTATTCAAGATAACTCATATAAGTGTAATTAGGCAATGCATGTCTCTCTGTATGAAACTACTTTTCTGAGTATGTTGTCCAGGTTCATCCAGGTACTCATAGTGGTAATGTTTACCTTTTTAAAGGTTGAGGAGTGTGCTATATGATATGTACATATACATATTATATATTCTTTGATTATTCATCGGTTAAAGATGTATTTTCCCATATTAGAAAATTGACTCATACAATTAGTTAATATAGGTATATTAATATCACTTCAAGATTTTGATTTCAATTTATTAAATAAGGACAAGAAATCAAGTTGTTGGGTCATACGGTAGTTCTATTTAACTTATTAAGACATATCTACATTGTTTCTATTATACCCACATTATTCTACATTCTTGCCAACAGGAGGAAAAAGGTTGCAAATTCTCCACATCTACCCTGGTTAGATTTTTGCCATCTTGACACATCTAGGGTTATCCAGAAAGAGGGAAAAGTTGAGGACGTATCTTCTAAGATTGGCCTGTGGCCAAGCCTGTAGAACATTCCCTTAACTAACTATGATTGTGGGATGGCCCAGTCCACAGTGGGTGATGCCATTTCTGGGCAGGTAGTCCTAGATGCGATAAAAAATCAGACTGCGAAAGCGTGGGGACAATTCAGTAAGCAACACTCCTCCATGACCCTTGTATCAGTTCCTATCTCCAGGTCCCTGCCCTGCTTGAGTTTCTGTGCTGACTTCCTTCAGTGGTGGACTGTTAACTGGAGGTATAAGATACAATGAACCCTTTCCTATCCAAGTTCCTTTTGGTCATGGTGTTTCAGAACAGCAATAGAAGCCATGAATTAGATAACATCCAGTGGACACTTTCTATAATTCTATAGTTTTTATGGAACTTCAATCTGGGGCGGGGGAAGCACAGGCATCACACTCTCTGATTTAAAATGTTACAAAGTCACATTTTAATTTTTTTAAATTTAAAATACATTGTAAAGCTCATCCTTGTATTTTTGAGTCCCTATCAAAAAAGGCTTAAGTGGTTTGAATGAGATATGTCCCATATACGTTCATGTATTTGAACACTTGTTCCCTAAGTGGTGGAATTGTTTGGGAAGATTTAGAAGGTGTGGTCTTGCTGGAGGAAGTGTGTCACTGGGTGCAGGCCTACTTCCAACCATTCTCTGCTTTGTTCTTGTGGTTGGAGATGTGATTGCACTCAGCTTTCTGATCCTGTTGTCATGTCTACCATTGTATGGCATGGCTCCTAACCATAATGGATTCTTATCCTTATGGAACTGTAAGCAAAAACGAAGTCTCTATTCTATAAAGTCATGTTTGGTCATGACATTTTTAGAACAATAAAAAGATAACAAAAGCAAGGGTCCAGAAACATATGATCAAATGGCTTTTTACAAGAGTGCCACAGAAACAAAAATTTTCTTTCCAGAAATTGTGTAGATAAACAGATTATTAGCTTGTCTTATATCACATACAACAGTCAGTTTGATATAGATTAATAAGATGAAAGCAAGGCATGAAACCATGGGAGTCCAAAAGAGTATATATATATACACACACACATACACAAAATCTTGACATTGAGTTAGACAATGATTTAATGGACACTCTTAATGGACTATTGTATCCCCTAAATTTTTATGCTGAAGCATATAATACTACAGTGTAAAGGTGTGCTTTTGTGTATTTGTAGGTGATTAAATCATGAAATCAAGAGATTCACATTCTCAGTTGAAAAATGCCTCTAGTAGCTTTCTTATAAGCAAGTCTGTCAGGCATTATTTCTTGATTGATGGTTGATACAGGAGGACCCAGCTCACTGGAGGGGTAGTAATGCCATCCTTGAGCAGGTAGTCTTGGGTGGTATAAGAAAGCAGGCTGAGCAAGCCAGTAAGCATTATTTCTCCATGGCTTCGGCTCCAGTTCCAGCCCTGACTTCTTTTGATGATGGTCTATGATGTAGAAATAGAAGTAGAAATGAACCCTTTCCTTCCCCAAGCTGTTTTTAGTCATGGTGTTTGCTTTATCACAGCAATGGAAGCAATACACAGACTAAGGCAATAGATATGATATCCTCAATATTAGCAACAAAACACAAACAACCAAGTAGAACTGCCTCAACCCAAAAGTTTCTACCCAGCTAGCAGAGTGAAATAATAATAATACTAATAGTAATACTAATACTAATAATAATTGCAGAATGGGAAGCATGTTGAGAAACTGTGATTCAGATAAGTGATTGATCTCCAAAACACATGGGGAATGCCTATAATTTGAGAGAAAAATTGATAACCAGATTAGAAAGTGAACTAGGTACTTAGGTAGATGGGTTTTTTTTTCTAAAGAGGATAAACATTTTAAAAGTTTGTGAATTAGTCATTATCAAATGAATACAAATGAAAAGTATAGTGTTCCTACATCTTTTGTGTTATACTACACTGATAACAATATACTTACATGGGGATCTCTGTTGGTTTTAATTCATTAATTTGGGAAAAATGAGGAACATTTTTATCAAACATATATTGGAAGTTATCTTTGTGATCTGGAGACTAAAGAACACACTAAGGAGTAGATTTGTCTGTTTGCCATCTACCGTTGGTGCTCAGTTCATAGCTGTATCTACATCAAAGCAGAATCTGTCACTTCTGGGTTCCACTTATTCTTGCAATAGTCTCAAGTATCAAAATTGATTTTTTAAAATGTTAATTTGTAAAACAGCAGAGATAAGATTCAAGGATGCTTGCTCAAAGGAGGATTATTTATTAAGGAAAAGACTTACCTTTGAAAATTATTATCATAATTATCAGTAAGAAGCCAATTCTATGTTTATTATTAAGGCAAAGTCCCCATTAGGCTAACACAAGACGGATGTTGATTACAGTGGGATACCTGACTGAACAAGGCTATGTAATCAGCTTCAAAACATCAGTCAAGGAGTCAGCGGGGCAGAGGTTATTCTGCAGCATGTTTCAGTGGTTGTGTATTTATTTATTGATTTTCAGAATTGTGAAAGATTTCCTCTTGACATCTGCCATCTTCCTTGTACAGGTAATTGTTCTGGATAACTTAGAAGCAATATTTAGTACTTGAAGGTCAATTATGTGAAAATAGCTTAGATGTCCAAGGAGCTGCATCGACTCAATGAATATGTTGAGCGTCGTTGAATCGCGTATTCTCTGAGTTAAAGTTGTTTGTTCTCAATCCACCTTGATGAGTAATTCTACCCCACAGTCACCTTGCCATAATGTTTTCCGTCTCACACCAGGAAAATTGGAGACCTGCAAGGACAGCCCACTTCAGCCTGTTTACTGACATCCCTGTCTTCATTTGTAGGGCTTAACTCTGTGCCTTGAGGCCATGTAAGAGCTTTAGAAGTAAATAATGAGAGTGCTATTTAGTTTAAATCATGCAAAAACCTTTAAACTTTTCAATACAATAGACACTTGACTTTTAAAAGCTTTATTCTAAAATGCTTGACATGGTCAAGACACAAATATGTTGCCATAGAACATAATTTCTCTCCTAAAGTGTATTAAGTTTTCAAGTAGGAAATTATAGCCACTGTGCAGCCATGTGCTCAACACCTACATAGTTTCACTCTGTCCCTAAGAACTTTGTAGAACATGCTGTAATTGTTCCAACTCTCCCCTTTTTCATCCCATTGCTTAATCTACAAATAGCTTTAGAGACCGATTATATGATGGAGACTTTTAAATTCTGGGCACTTTATGGGAGAAAATGTATTTAATCCCTAGCCTTAGGTGCCATTATTCTAGAGAAGGGGCAGTCAATAGAAATTTAATAAAGAAAGAGAAGTCCAACCAGGTTTACCTGAGATTTGACTGAGTTCACTTAAAAAGGAGGCAGAAAAATAGTTACAGTGGGGGAACTATTCCCAGCTTATGCGAGGTCCTCCTTGAGACTAGAAAAATCATGGAATGACGACAGTTGAATTTTCTCAGGCAGGTAAGGATGAGGGCATGTTGGGTATTTGTTGGCCTTTGTTAGGAGATTGGGTTGCTCTTAGAGACTAGGAAGCCCAGCCCCAGTGCAGCCAGGGTAGGTCCAGGCTGTGGGCCCATAGAATGTGTACTTGAGATGTTAGCAGACTTCTTTTTTTTTTCTTATTTTTTATTCATTTTACATACCAACCACAGTTCCCCAAACTTTCCCTCCTCCCCGTTCCCCTTCCCTCCTCAGAGAGGGTAATGCCTTCCGTGGGGAGTCAACAAAGCCTGGCATATCAAGTTGAGGCAGGACCAAGACCCTGTATCAAGGCTGAGCATGGTATCCCAACATAGGGTTTCTGAAAGGGAAGGCTAAAGACTAGCTGGAATGTGCAAATCAGAGCTCTGAGGGCAGATGTGGGTGTAAATGAACTCAAGGGGCACAGAGTCAGAATATAAAAACAAAGGGCACTGAAAAGATCACCTAAAGAGAAGGAAAAGGGAAAGAAGACCCAGGACTGAATCCTAGAGAAAGAAAGGCAACAATGGGAGACCAAAGATAAGGAACGATCTTCAAAAGATTCAGAAGGGCAGGTGGCAAAGGAGGTAGAAGGGCATCCAAGAAGATCTAAGAAATGTGATTTGAAATAAGCATTGGCTCAGGAGGGCAGGGGAGAGCAGTGAAGTGTCTTCTGTATTGAATGCTGGGTAGAGTTTGGTTCCTGCTTTTCTAAACCATAGCATCAAATAACAATTCAATATAATATCACCTTATTTATCTCATGTGTTTTCACCCTTGTTTCTTCTGTTCATTTGCAAAAAAAATGATGATGTCTAGATGAGGTGTGAGCACTGTGAAAGAGAAGTCCCTCATCTGTTTTTCTGTATGAATTCTGATTATCATTGAATTCTTGGAATCATTCTTACGATTTTATTTTGCCATCATGTGCTGAATCTAAAATCTTCAAAAGCCACCACTTTTCAAATGTGAATCTATTTTAGATGCAGTTTATTATTTTTGAAAATTATCCATGCTCATTTTAAAACATATTAGCTCTTCACCTTCAATGGATTTGAATTACAGTATTGTAAGAGCCTTGGAATATTAAGCTTATCAGAAAGTTAGGACAAGTTTTCCCTAGAGCATAGAGAATAGTTTTAAATTCAAAGTGGAAAAAAATTCCATATCTTAAAATAGAAGCAAATTTTTTCTCTGTTTCACATTCTCTCAAGATATCCGCAATCCTTTTTAAATTCTCTATTTATTATTAAATACAAGCAATTTAGCTCCTTTGTAAGGTTATGCAAATAACTCATCCAAAATTAGCATTTAACATGCAGTTCTTATATCCACAGGAATATTTTGTATAAAGTTGTTTTAAAAAGATTCAAATCTTTATAATTAGGAAGGGAAAATATATTAATAGGAATAAAGGGATACTCTGCTAATCTTCCATATGTAAATTAGCTTATAATTTTCATCATTTGCTTTAGAAGCAACAGAACAATGGAACTTTTATTCTTCAGTGGTGCCGTTTCTCTCCTGCTGGAAAGTCTGTGCTTCCCCATGTGTATAAGGACACATAGGAACTTATTTTAGTTTTGTGGGAAGAAATGGCTGAGGAACTTGTTAGTGAGATTGTTCTTGGTAATCTCAGGACACATTGAAAAGCTGAGTCTCTTGCATTCTCACGTCCTCGTTTGATTGGTCAGTGGGCTGGATCCACCCACACTCACTCAGGTCCTTGTCTTTCCACCCTTGTCCCGGTCTTTACATACAGACCACATATTCAATAGCTTTATTGTCACCATGATCAACTATGTGCAAGAGGTAAGACTTACTTAGGCTCAGTGTTTGAAAGGGTTTTTTGCAACATGGCAGAGAAAGCATTGGTGGGGCAGTTTACATCATAGCTGACAGGGAGCAGAAAGGGGCAGGAAAACATCAAGAAAAGATACAGCTCCCCTAGACATGTTGTCAATGACTTACATCTTTCAAAATAAGCTCCACCTCCTACTTTCCCTCACCTTGCAATAATGCACCCTATTACAAGTCCTTCAAGGGAACAAGCCCTTCATTAGATCAGAGGCCTCAAGTGCATTTTAATAATCTCTTAGATGTTTATTAAGCTTAACAGGTTGATAAGTAAAATTAATTATTTCAGTATCATTGGAAAAATTATAGGGAACTGCTCACTTCTTTGATGGGCTTTCTCTTTACTTAAAGTCTCTGGCTTGACTTTTGTAAAAAGGGCTGCAGGTGGCTGTTGGTCAGCCATCTAGTTAGTTAGTCCTGGCTAGATTCCTCCCATCTCACTGATCTTACAAAGCATGATAATTTTCATTCAAGGTTCCAGAAATGTAACATATAGTCCTAGGAATTCACATGGGTGGTGAATGATTTCAAACAAAGCCAGACTGAAAAGTATTACAAGAATTTAGTTGTGACGCCTAGAAGTGAAAATATGCCTTCTGAAGAGACCTTTGATAGAAAATGTGTTTAAATAGGATTCTTACAGTTGCCAAGTAGTAGGACTCAGAGGTGGATGAAATGGATAAAGAATACGTGGTCTTCCTTCAGCAATCATCTAGCAAGCTACCAGTTATTAGGAAGAACTCTGGCAAACTAGATAAAAGGTGAAAATAACACTTTCTGTTTTCAAGGACATTACTTTCCAGCGTTAAAATGGACGTTCGAGCTGACATTCGTCTAGGTCATGGTAAATACCACAGAGGCCAATGCATAATATTCAACGAGAGACTGGAGGAGATGTCATACAACTGCCTCAGGAGCCTAGGAGAGCTTTAATGACAGCTGCTTTCCTCTGTCTAAAACGCAGGCTTCTTTCCCAGAAAATCTCCACCATCTCAGGCTGCTCTTCCTCAGACCCAGGTTTATTGCAGCCAAAGTCAGAGTTCTTCAAAGGAACCTATTTCCCCACTAAAAGCCTTCAGTGGCTTTCAGCTATGCCCTAGAGTCCAAACCCTTAATCTAGCTGCTGCGTTTTTCCTAATCTTTACTTGAATTTCTTTCCAACCACTGGAGTTCTGTATGTATAAAACTTTCTGCCTAAAACAACTTGTACCTCCTCAAAACTCATGCATGTCCATGTCCAAAAAGACATGTATGCATGTTTATGAACATATGTACACACACATACTCCCACCTTCACATATTTTCCGTTTCATTTCTAAGCTATCATTACTGATCCTTTTTTCCTTCTTGTCCACAACATCTCATTTACATGCACAAACCCATCAGAAGGAGCCTCAAACAGATGGAAATGGCCCTGAGAGACCATTCTCCTCAGGAAAGTTTAGCTTGACAGGCCCGGGACTGCAGCTGGATACTGGGTTAGAAGGTTACATTTACAGGAGGTTTCACAGAATGTTGCTTTTCTCACACCTAGGCATCTCCCCCTTGGCTTACATCACCATATGATAGAAACTGAGCAGACAATCGCTAGGTGCAGTCATCCCTATCCACAGCCTTGACATTCCCCTGTGGAAATTAGACACGATGATCACAAAACTCTCACCTGAAAAGCATTCATTTCCATTCTGGCTTTAAATTATGGAAATGTCAGTCAAATAGAATTCTCCACATTTAGGGTTGTGAGCTTGGTGCCTATTAAATGCCATGGCCCAGTTTTGCTCACAAAGAAACTGAGGTCCAGGTGAGGACAGTGTGATGCCCTTAGTGTTAGAGTTTACAGATTTGTTCTGCATTGCTACCAGATTCCATAACCTCACAAAAAGTTCAAATTAATCAAGTAATTGGAATTTTGTAATACTCTTCTGATTTATAATCAGTTTAGATGAGATTTTTCCTGAGAGATTATCCTTCTAATAGGAGACCAACACTTGTCCTACCAAAACGGATATGTCAAAGTCTCTAAGGGATTGATTCAGTTAAGCATCTTCTATGCTTGGGTAACTAAGCATGAGGCTTTGGCTTTGAACATATTTTGTCTTAAAAACAAGGCTTTACAGTATTAAAGAAGAGAAAATGTTAATAGTTTGTTTAGTGTTTTTCCCTAAAAAAGAAATGGAGATTGAATTTTTCCATTTTTAGGCCCTCACAGTAGAAGATGCCTCTGAACCCATTTAGGTTTCTTCTATTACTACTGTCGCAAGCCACATCTACACAAACCTGCCACTGAAAAGAATGCAATATTAAATCTTCATAGTCCAAATTTTTTCCAGTCATGTTATCTAAAGAGGCTTCACCAAAAGAAAAATGCAGATCTTAGTAGTCATTTCAAACCATATTGATATGGGATTCCCTTCTGTATGCTATGAATATGTTTTATTTCCATTGGTTAATAAATAGTCTGCTTTTGGCCAATGGCTTAACAGAATATAGCCAGGCTGGAAAAAAAATGAGAGAGAGAGAGAGAGAGAGAGAGAGAGAGANTGACTACACCGTACAGTCTGCCTCATACAGTATACCCATGCTCCTTGTTGATGCTACAATCCCAATGAGTCAAGTTATTTTAACTAACAAGAACTTCTTGTGAAAAGTGCATAGAGGAACAACATAGCAAGTATGTCAGAGAATGAAGAGATTTATCTTTAAGCCTTACTGAAGAGGTCTGTATTCTGAGTCTGTGCTGTCATACATGTAGTGCTGGATGTCAACTCCAGAGCTTTTCATGCGAATCAAACACTCTAATACAGAAGTCCATCCTGGGCCCTTGCATTTTGTTATTAAGTCCATGTAACTTCTTTCTTGTATCTAAGGAAAGTCTCTCCATATCTGCATTCCTTCCTTTATGACTCTGACTTCATTACAATGTCTACTCATTTCTAACACTTACTGCCTTACACTCTCCACAGATGGCTTTCTCTTGTTTTTGCCTTCTCCTTCAGTCCCCCTGTTCACTGTTCAATAAGGGAGTTTTTATTTCACTTTTAAATTCCTGACAGAAAACTCTCATTGCCCTACCCAATTAACACAGTCCTCTTAAGGACAAAGTTGTTATGTTAAAATACCTGAATACCCTCTGGATGATCATTTGCTAGGCTGGCCTTTCATTCACTTGTTCTAGGTGATGCTGTGTCACAAACATGTTATACAAAATGCTGAAAGGGGAATCTAGCTTGGCCTTTCCTGACATGGCTATAGAAGGAGGCCCTTTGGAGAGCTGGCAAACTTTAGCTGTTGAATCTACATCTCTCAAGGAGGGTTTGTTATGATAGCTATTCTTCTCCTAATCCCATAAGGTTTTGATCACAGCATCTCACCTTGATGAACAGGATGAGGTAGCCTTAGAGCCTCTAGGTGCTGCGGGACAATGGTTTTGTACCCTGTCATTTGTATTGTTTTAATAAAACACTGATTGACCAGTAGCCAGGCAGGAAGTATTGGAAGGGCAATCAGGTAGAGAGTAGAGATGGAGCCACAAGAACAGGAGGATTCTGGGAAGATGAAAGACTCAGTCTGTAATCATCACCCAGACACAGAGTAAGCAAGATGAGAATGCCTCATTGATAAAAGATAATAAGACATGTGACTGAAACAGACAATAATTATGGATTAATGTAAGATGTAAGAGTTAATAAGAAGCCTGAGCTAATAGGCCAACCAGTTTATAATTAATATAAACCTCTGTGTATTTCTTTGGGACTGAAAGGCTGTGGGACTGGGAAGGACAGAAACCTCTGTCAACATCTAGGTAAGTGAGAGACTGTGCTGCATTTCTTAACTCCCAGCCAACAGAAGTTCCAGATCCCCATTGAACTGGGAGCCTCTACATATGTATGGGAGCATCATCAATTGCCTTTCACATTAATGTGACCAAATACCTGATAGAACAGAAGGAAGGAAAGAAGGAAGGAAGGAAGGAAGGAAGGAAGGAAAGAAGAAAGGAAGGAAGGAAGGAAGGAAGGAAGGAAGGAAGGAAGGGAGGGAGGAAGGGAAGAAGGAAGGAAAGACAGACTTAGTTTGGCTTTCCTTTTGGAGAATGAAGCTCATCATTGTGAAGAAAACATGGCGGGAAAGTTGTGAGGCAGCTGATCATGTTATGCCTCAGGCAAATAATACAGATGTAGACAGAGGCTTCTTGTTCATTTCCAGCCACTCAGACCCCAAATAATCATGCAGAAACTGTATTAATTAAAACACTGCTTGCCCAGTCACTTAGGCATATTGCTAGCTAGCTCTCATATCTTAAATGAACCCATCTCTATTAATCTGTGCATCACCTTGAGGTTGTAGCCTACTGGCAAAATTTTATCTGGCATCTGTCTCCTGCAGTGGCTGCATGGTGTCTCTCTGACTCCACCTACTTTCTCTCCCAGCATTCAGTTTAGTCTTCATGCCTAGCTCTATTCTGCCCTGCCATAGGTCCAAGTGACTTCTTTATTCTTTAACCAGTGGTATTTACAACATACAGAGGGGAATTCCACATCACACAGAGATAGATGTTGGTACTCAGCTTACTTCCTCCTTTGTATTCAGTCCAGGGTCCAACCAATGGAATGGTGCTGCCCACAGTTAGTGTGGGCTTTCCCAGTTCACTCAAGAGTTCATCACAGATAGGCTCAGGTGTTTGTCTCCTAGGTGATAACCAATAGCAGCCATCATTAGACTATCTAGATTCCTGTGTGTCCAACTTCATTTAGTGCATTTATTTAGGCAGCACAAAAAATGGACTCACGTTTTTAAATGAAAATTTAAGTATATCTTGTCATATGTTTTAATTTCAGAGAAAAAGAAAAAACAGTTATTGACTGGGAACCTGCTTCATGATAATTTGGATATCAAAAACCAATACCTCCATGTTCTAGCCATCCCTATGACAAAGGTTATAGGTGACTCATTCCTCACTTCACAAAGCAGTCATCATTACTAAATGTAGTTTAAATTGGAAAGACACTATATATTGCACATGGAAAAAATTTGCATTTTAACATCTCCAGAATGCTATTAAATATCTCAGAGGTATCCATAAAGGAAAGTGTGTCCTAGAGCTTGAAATAGAAAAATGATTGGAAAAAGTAGAAATAGACTTAGTATTTTTCAAAATGGAGCCGTATCATCCCATAAATCTTTGAAAAGAAGTTTTCCTGAGCTTCTGCTCTAAGCATTCAAATGCTTCCCAAGAGCGCCTTGACCTTAAATTAACATTTATAGAGTTTAGCTGACACCGAGCTTTACAGTTTAGTGGAAGGTTTAGCGCTGAAGAAGGTAAGTAGTTTAAATTAGTATTGTATATTAAGTCTCAAATAAGGATGCATTTCTATAACTGCCACCATTTTCATTTATTTCTCCCTCTAGAACAACAATAACAATTGATAAAATATATTAAATGCATTTTGCATCATGAATGATACATTTTTATATGTTAACCTCATGGAAACAGGAGTAGCTCAACAGTAGCAGCAGCACTCCTGCTGCCTTCTTCAGGAAGGGGGTGTGTGGCAATCTGCACTATATGACCTTGGTAGTGATGTTTTCTGTAGAGTGTGTGATGTAAACACGGTTTGTAAGAAATATTAACCCAACACTAAAATAATAAAGAGGCCCCTTGGAAGAGTGAAGAAAATACCTGCTGTTATGTATAAATCATATCACAGATCAAATGAAAATGAGGGAAGCTGCATTCTTTTCAGACCACGAGCACATTTTCTACAGTGTATGAGTATCCAGAGAGTAATAGATGAAGTATGAAGATGGCTTTCTAACACTGCTGATGACGTGTCCCTTGGTTGTATTGCAGTTAAGAACAGTCTTTCTGCAATACATACACAAGCACACACACACACACACACACAGCAGCAGCAGCAGCAGCATGGAGCAAATATTTCTACAGTAGATAAAACTTCATCAAGCAACTGATGGAAACAAATGCAGACCCACAGCCAAATGTTAGGCAGAGTTTGGGAGAATGCTGCAGAAGAGGAGAGAAAGGGTTGTAAAAGTCAGAAGGGTCAAGGGCTTCACAAGCAAATCCACAGAATCAACTGACCTTGGCTCACAGGGGCTCACAGAGACTGACCCTACAACCATGGAGGCTGCATCAACTGACCTAAGCACTCTGCATATATAATACAGTTGTGTAGCTTGGTCCTCCTGTGAGACTCCAACAGTGGGAGCAGGGGCTGTCTTTAACTCTTACTAGCTTTTGGGATCCTACTCCTCATACTGTGCTGCCTTGCACAGTCTAAATACATGGGAAGGTGCTTAGTCTTATTGCAACTTGATATGTCGTGTTTGGTTAATATCCATGGGAGAGCTACCCTTCCCAGAACACAAACTGAGGAGGAGTGTATTGGGGGATGGGAACAGGGTGGGATGGAAGAAGAGATTGGGAGGAGAATAAACTGTGGCTGGGATGTAAAATAAATAAACAGATTAATTAATTGAAAAATTATAGATGGTATAAATACATAGAAGAAAACCCCAATCTTCTAAGTGTTTAAGTCTGTCAAAATACTGACTTGGCCAGTAGAAAATATACTTTTGAAAAAGCAATTAGAAGCAGTACTGCTTTTAAAGTCAAACTCAGTGGAGGTGGGGAGAAAATTCCACCTTCTTGTGTATTGTAGACTCTTTTGACTATGTCCTATGTTGCAGGAGGGCCCGCTTGTTCATCCGGGCTGCCAAACTAACTTAGCCCCGAAATAACCACACAGACACTGTATTAATTAAATCATTGCTTGGCTCATTAGTTCTAGCTCTGGCTAACTCTTACATATTAACTTAACCCATTTCTATTAATCTGTGTATTGCCATGTGGCAATGGCTTACTGGGTAAAATTCCCAGCATCTGTCTCTGGTGGCTCCATGGCATCTCTCTCCCTGCCTTTCTTCTTTCTTCCAGCATTCAGTTCTGTCTTCTCTGCCTACCTAAGTTCTTCCCTATCAACAGGCCAATGCAGTTTCTTTATTCATTAACCAATGAAAGCAACACATAGACAGAAGGACCTCCCACATCAGTCCTGAGGCACCCTCTATTGGTTAGGATAACCCTGAGCCAAAGCTCTGTTCAAGCAGAGTACCCCGAGTCAGCTTGTGACCTGTTTGGGCCAGGGTCCTCAGTGCTACTATTTAGGGTGTCTCCAGACCTCTCTATCAATCCTGAAGGTATGAAGTTGGCCATGTACTCTGGGGAACTGCAGGAGTCCTACCTGTGGGTTGTCCCTAGGGCTCTTCAGTGAGTTCTCAGTTCCCAGAGGACAGGGTGTTAGGCAAGTCATTTGTGCTGTAGTTCAGTGTCTCTTTCTTTGGATTCTGTGACAAGGATCAGTGGTCTCAAGCTTTTTGAAAATATCTTTTCCTCCTCGAAAGCAGGCATGTTCCTATGAATGGTTATAGTAAACAAAAAATTACAATCTAAGCAAGTGAGATAAAGAAGAATGTTCCCTTTAAGCAAAATGGATGACATATTGCTTGCATAAGGGCAAAAAAGTAAATGAGTGTACTGTCTGCAGAAAATAAAATGGAGAGAGAAAAAAAGGAGTAATAGTACCAAAATCTATTAATGGGTGCTTACTTACAAAAGCAGTCACTGTAGTCAAATGGGCTAGATATTCTGTGGAAGGCTTCCTCATTTAAATCTTGTTTCCAGCTCCTGAGATTTCTCTTGGGCACTGCCTTATGGCCTCTGTCTAGTGTCCTGTTGCCATGACTACTGGGAAAATGTTAGTGCAAACTAGAACAATTTGATGCTGAAATCCCTACTGTCACAAGCTGCTGTGGAGTCCCACTGTGTGATGCAAAGACCCTGGATGTGGGATGGAATTCCTTTCCAGTGGTCATCTCTATTTCAATAATTACCAGCTAATACTTCTCTGTGTGGTCTTCTTGGCAACTCTTCTGCTTAGACAGCTGAGAAAGTATCAAAGAAGATGTTCCAGTAGCTGACTTAATAGCACACCTCAATTTTCTCCCTCCTCTTTCTTCATTTCATTCTTACTTGTCATTTACTCCAGTTCACAGGGATTCCTTTCCAAAATAAACTTCCAGAACAAAGTTTGGCTTTCAAGGGAAAGACAGCAGACTAGTTGACCATGTCCTTTGCTTTGCAGAAGCTTCCCAGTTTCAGGAGGTCCCATTTATTAATTGTTTCTCTCAGTGTCTG
>LOEQ01005415.1:79086-90316 GCA_001685075.1 Bramus lutescens
TGGGATTTTGATGGGCATTGCATTGAATCTGTAGATTGTTTTTGGTAAGATTGCCATTTTCACTATGCAAATTCTGCTTACCCAAGAGAATGGGATATCTTTCCATTTTCTGGTGTCTTCTTCAATTTCTTTCTTCAAAGATTTAAAGTTCTTGTCATACAGATCTTCTACTTGTTTGGTTAGAGTTACTCCAACTTATTTTATATTATTTGCACCTATTGTGAAGGGTGATGTTTCTCTGTTTTCTTTCTCATCCTGTTTGTCATCAGTGAAAAGGAGGGCTACTGATTTTTGAGCTAATCTTGTATCCACAGAAACTCATATTATGATTTACCGTCATCATTCCCTTATTTCCACATGCTCTTCCACCGTCAATTATATATTACCTAAACATCCTTAAGTAAATAAAAGAGCACTCCTTTTGTGCACAAAATCATTAAGTTTATCAGAATGATAGGGTGACATTTTTGATATCTTATTAGTTTCTGCTAGAGACTATTGATTAATGAAAAGGCTTGGTGCCACACATCCTTCAGGTTCTCTTACTAGCATCTGGGGTATTGTTCCAAACTCACTAGAAAGTCCATGGTCCTGAGCCCACAGAAAGTGACTGTTTTATAAGTGGTTTTATTTACTGTGTGTCTCACTTATTACAATCACATAAATGAAGGTGAGAAACACATCATCTTTTATCAACCTAGCAAACGTGTTTGAACTTGAAAGAAAAATCATTAACTGCTATGTTTGTACAAACGTTCAGAGAATTGTTCTTATTCCTAGGATTTCTGTGTTTTAGAGAAAGTATTCACAGTTACAGCTTTATACAATTAGAATGATGAAGTCAGGCTGCCAAAGAACTTATTTCCTCAAGACTTAAAGACATATAGGATACATATGAAATTAGATATTTGTTTAAATGACTAATCAATTCAGAAGTTATACATACTTGCACAGACCTCTTCATACATGAGCAATTAAGCTGGCAGCATTTGCAAGTGGCAGTTTTCCATAGCCCCAGATGGGGAGTGGGATGATTAAAGTGTTCTTCTTGGACAGGCTTCATTGGTCTTTAAAAAGGAGAAAACTCTAGTTAACATCTGGGTGTCATGCATTATTAAAATACATTCCAGATATTGCTTCCTTTGGTCAAACAGCTGGAATCTGATTTTTCAAAGTCTCATCATCCACCTTCCCTGGTATTTATGGAAAAAAAGGAAGCATGAATAGCAAAGAAACTTACCCTCTTTATAAATACCCTTCCTCTTCCAGGCATGCAGTATAAGGATTCATGTGTTGCTCCTAATCAGGGTGCAGAGAGACACACAACAGATAGACTGTATGTAAACAAGTATAGACAGCAAGCAAGCACACAACTATTATAGTTTTCCCCTCTCTCTATGCACACATGCGTATATGTGACCACTGTATCTGCTCTTTCTATGCATATGTGTGTATATGTGACCACTGTATTGTTTTCCTCTCTCTGTGCACACGTGTGTATATGTGACCACTCTATTGTTTTCTTCTCTATCCATATGTGTGTATATGTGACCACTGTATTGTTGTCCTCTCTCTATGCACATGTGTGTATATGTGACCACTCTATTGTTTTCCTCTCTATCCATATGTGTGTATATGTGACCACTCTATTGTTTTCCTCTCTCTATCCATATGTGTGTATATGTGACCACTCTATTGTTTTCCTCTCTCTATGCACATGTGTGTATATGTGAGCACTCTATTGTTTTCCTCTCTCTCTATGCACATGTGCATATATGTGTTTACATATGTATCCATATAAGGGCAATATATTATTTGAGACAAGGTCTTGCTATACAGCTTAGGCTAGTCTGGAATGCAATACGTAGCTTAGATTGACTTCCAACTTACGATCCTCTTGTCTTTGCCTTCCAAGTGTTGGGGCTATAGGTGTGTGTCACCATGTCTAGTGGTGGTTAGTATGGTCAATTTCACAGGGTCAAGACTCACCTAGGAGAGAAGGCTTTGAACATGACAGCAAGGGATTGACTAGATCAGGTTAACTAAGGTTGAAGCCCTACCTTAACTGTAGATGGCACCACTCCATGGCTGTAGTCTTGGAGTGAATAAAAGACTGAACTTAAACTGACGCTAGCATCCATCTTTCTGGGTTGCTTGACCAGTGGTCATATATTGATGTGATGTGACCAATCATCATAAGATCTGCCACCCTATCATCCCCGCCATGATGAACTATAAGACCTTCAAACGGTTAGCAAAAATAATCCCTTCCTTCCTAGAAGTTGCTCCTTGTAGGCTTTTGGTCACAAAGAAAAGTGACTAATATATTGTATATCTAGTATTACAGGTTCTAGACAGAAAAGTAAGAGCAAGAATAAATATTTCAAGCAGACTGAGAATTATTTTTACTGGACTTTGAAGGCTGAAAAATCACAAAGGCAATGCTGATATAGTCCTATATTAGTTAGGAGAAATAGAACTAACCGAATATTGTATTTCTCTCTGTCTAGATCAGCGATTCTCAACCTGTGGGTTGAGACCCCTTTGGAGGTTGCCTAACAGCATCAGAAAACAGATATTGATATTAAGATTTCTAACAGTAGCAAATTACAGTTAGGAAACATCAGTGAAAATGATTTTATGGTTGGGGTCACCACAACATGATGAAATGCATTGAAGGGTTACATCATTAGGAAGGTTGAAAACTACTGGCTAGATATAGATATATAGAAAGTGATTCATTGCCAAGCATGTAGTACATATTGTCCATTCTAGGATATGTGCTGTAGAGACCGAAGGATAAGGAATTCAAAGTCATCCACAGCTATATGGTAAAATTGAGGTCAACTTCACATGTAATACAATCTTTTCTTGAAACAACAAACCAGCAAAAGAATGAAAATTATTAAGAAGGATAGGTTCCTACCATTTTGTAGGCTGGGAAGTATCAAAACCTTCTACCTAACAGGTTGAAGCCTAGGAAAATGGTATAGTTTTGCCCAAAGTCAATATTCTAAGAACTGAGGTCAAGAGAAGATACATGATTCTGCTCAAGGAAGAGGGAAATAGAGATAACATTAGGTGTGTAAGTAGATATATGTATAGATAGATAGACAGACAGACGGACAGACAGACAGACAGACAGACAGACAGATAATGTTTTAGATAGATTTTTCTAAGTGTCTTATGGGGATGTTTTCAGAAAGATGTATCTAAGAACTATCTTGAACATGGGTGCCATCACCGCATTGAGTGAGGTTCCTGATCAACTAAAAATGAGAAAGCCAGTGTCTACTTCATGTGGATACAACACAACCAGTTTTCTCTCACTCCTGCTGCCATGTCTTCCCAACCATGATGGGCTGTATTCTTGAACTGTGAGTCAAAATAACTGAGAGCCTTCCTTAGGAAAGCAATATCCTGATACCTTTGGCTCTGCTCAGGCCCAAAATACATGGGGTGATGCTTCCTCACAATGATCAGAGTAGATATTTTAACTCATTCTACTTTCTGGATTTCTATTCTCTTCTAGAAACACATTTACATGTACCTCCATAAGTCATGATTAATAGTCCAGGCAACCCTCAGTTCAATCAAGTTATACATAAATCTTCTCAAACTAAGATTACCTACAACCTAGGTACCAGAGTACAAAAGACAGAAGACAGGCCATTAACACCCATCAGCTAAGAATAACCTAGCCACAGCTACAATGTGCTGAACCTCTGGGCAGGAGAGCATGTCTTCTGCTGACCATGGATCCTGAGACTGGAACAGTAGCTTTCCAGAAACTAGAACATTACTGAAACTGTCACTCTTCCCTTTGCCTACTGCTGTCTTGTCTGTACCATGTATTAGAAAGCCCCAGGCAGGGCAAAGGTTTGGGTAATAGACAAATTCCAGGCCCAGAATCATTGTACCATGGAAGGTTGACTTTAGAACTGAAACCAGCAATTCAAAGTTCTGCAGGAAGCATCTAAATATAATGCAATTTATGCTTAAATTTTTATACAAAGCAGACGGTTTTTACTTGTTCCTTTAAGACTTTAAAATCATTTATAGTTTAACGTTTTGGAACCTTGAGATCACAAAGAGAACAGAGTAAGGTTGGATCCTGTAATACTTTTAAATAGGAAACTAGAATATTATGTTGACATTTTATTAATTCATATATTCACAGGGGTGGTGGCATTTGATTATAGTCTCAGAACACAAGAAGCTGAGACAGGAGAATCTATCCCAACATCTAGGCTAGCCTTGGCTATGTAGAGACACTTAGTCTTAAAAATAAATTAATATACTCACATATTTATTGAAAGGATAGTCTTAAACTTTGAAAAAATAGGACTCAGCCAACAAACATGAACAATTGTAAAGTAATATGAATTTCTGCTGGCTATAAATCTAAGGAGCTACTAAACTTCAGGTTTAGGTTTCCAAATTCCATACCCATGAGTGTGATTCTAGATCTTCTTTCAATGAACACTAAGGAACCCAAGCTCCCACAGAGCCACCATGAGTTTGTCTCCTTAATTGGCTCTTAATTAGTAACTTGTAGTAACACTCCAACCTTTTCAATTGGTCACCCAATGACCCTTCCTCTAAGCCTCACAGAATATTATTTTTTAAATATTGTAACTTCGCACATAAAAAGTAATTATATACTCATTTTAAGTCAATGTTTTAAGTTAGAAGTTGAATTGGTGTTCTATTTTAGTGAGGGAAGCTAGTGAGTAGAAAAGAATTTTAGAATCATAAATACTTAAGTTCAGACTCATTTATGGCATTGATTGCCTGCTGTCTTGTTAGAGTTTCTATTTTATGAAGAGACCACAGCAGTTCTTATATGGGAAAACATTTAGTTGTGGTGGCTTATAGTTTAAAGTCTTCATCATAGTGGGAAGCATGGTAGCATGCAAGCATGTCATGATGCTGGAGAACTAACTAAGAGTTCTCCATCTGGATCTGAAGGCAGCAGGAAAAGACTGACGACACTGGACCTGACTTGAGCATCTAAAACCTCAACCACCCCCTCCCCCATCCATGACACACTTCCTCCAACAGGTCACTCCCTATGAGTCTATGGGGTCATTTTCATTCAAACCACCATAACTGTGCTATAAAAATATGTTTTTCAGAGGGTTTCTCACTTTTAATACTTTAATATCTTTGGCCAAATAGTTCTTTATTGTGAGGCATTATCTTGCACATTGTATGATGATTAATACAATCTGATATATACACACTACATGTCAATGGACCCTGGAAATCTTCTGACAATCAAATATATGTCCTCGGATTGGTGAGTCTCTCCAGGGGTATAGAATTGCCCCTTTCCGTGATAGAGATCCACTATGTTAGAGTATATTTTATTGATTAGTTAAGAGTCCTTAAAATTATTATTATAAGGATAAAGGGTGTGTGTGTGTGTGTGTGTGTGTGTGTGTATGTGCCATAGCAAAATCCCAAGCTGGCAAATTAGCACATGATTAATAAAGTAGGGTACATGATTCCTTTGAGTAAATTATAATATGCTTAATTATGAAAACTTCTTTCCAGAAATATAGCATGATTAACATTAATTGGTCTATTTAATTTATAATATTACATTAGAATATTATTTATCTTAGCTACTAAATTTTCATCACCCCCTTCCAATTTTGTCCCCAGCGTTGACCTGATGAATGCTTAATCTCAGATCCCGTAGCATCATTACTAAATCGGAATTTGCATAATAGCAGGTTCCTAAATGATTGGGATACATGACAGAGTGCCACAACACTGCAGTTGAGTCAAGAGTAGTGTTGGGAGAAGCAAGCTTGTGGAGGGGAATGCAGATGTGTGTTAAGAGAGACAAGGACTCTGTGGGACAGCTGGAACCATTTCAGATATCCATTCTTCAAGTCTTCCTTATTAACTGTGTAATTGGTGGAAAAGTGGAGAGCGCTGTTTCCTCGGGGACTAGGCAAGACATCTGCTCTTCATATGCCTTCTTGATGAAGTGAGGTACCAAGCCAGGGAAGGAGTCTCCCCTCTTATCCTGTGACAAGCACTGTGACATGTGTATGAGAAGTCATCAGGGAGTGTGGCAATTTGCTGGAACAACTCATTTGCTTTGAAAGGAAGCTCTGGGAGGCTGCTTTCTTCTGGAGGATGCTGGTGCCCTCAAGTGGATCTGTGGGCTGCAACTGGGCTGAGAAGCAGAAGAACGCAGACCTATTTTGAAGACAGATGAAGGAAGACAAATGTGAATAGGCTTTTCCTGGGGCCAGAGGCCTGCACACAGCATGCTGGTGCGGAAAGGCGCCATTGGAGGTACACATGAATCAAGAAAACTCACCAGTTTCCATGACTTGTAGGATGGGGCCGACATACGTGGCTGATAGTTATTTATTTGTATTTGAAATGTTGGCAGTTTACTGTACTCTAAGCAACGTCATACATATGGTTAATGCTCAACAAACACCAATTGCGTGACTGCGTGAATCCTAAATTTAAACACTTAGTTCTGGCTATATTATTAACCTAGTTGTTATTGCATTATCATATCCCTTGACCAATGGTTCAGTCTCTGCACCCAGGCATTGCTCAGCTACTTCATCTGAGACGTTATGCACAGCTTTATATGTAGTAAAATTTTGCATATAACTGATATGCCTGTGTTTATATCATCCTACTAGAGAATATGTACAGTGACTATTTTGGTTTGGTTAATAAAATACAAATTTGATTAAAAATTTTTTAGCTTGTCATTCTATATATTTTTAAAGTATAGCAAATGTATAATAAAATTGCATGTAAGTCTCTCTGCATATATACATATGTATTTGTTGAAAGGTATTAAATACATATACATATGTGCATATTTTTTAAAAGTTGGAAAATCCCAATGAAGACTATGCTTCTAAGCTCTCACTTAACAGGCAAAGATACTCTAAGAACATGAAGTTTTCCCCAAATAATTAAACAATATCCAGGAGTAAAAACAGAGATTAGAATTCTGTGCTTGAGTCTCTCCTGTCCTCGGGCTCCATTCTCTCTGATACTTTACCTCAGCAGAGAAAAAAGTAAGCTACAAGAAAGCAAACTATTTTAAATATGAAGGGTGACCCGAAGAAAAATCATTTCAAGACCAAGTCGGTTGCAGCAAAATTCATTAGCCTCCTCCAGGATGAAAGCTGGTGTCTGGGTGACATTCCAAGGTTACTAATACTTGTCAGTCCAACGACTTGCAGACTGTACATGATGGGGAATCTTTGGGGTTTGGCATCAAAGGAGAAAGGATGTAAAAATGGCCGTGATGGATGTTCTGAGGTTGTTTGATCTAAATCCAGAGAAAATAGCAGCTATCACAGCTGATGGAGTACCCGCTATGACTGGGAAGATGAATAGGAGGGAAGAAAAAAAATTAAAGTCAAAAAAGCTTGTGCCAGACATTTTATCATATCTTTTTATTTTATTTTTTACAAACCAAGCTTGACAACTTGGAAACCCCTTTGTGCGGTTTATAAAATAATGAATTCTAAATGAAGGCCCAGATTCACCAACAGAGCAAGCAATTATGTAAACAATTTCTGTTCCCCAATATGGCTCCTTGTCATTGCATTTTCAAGTCAAATCACTTCCGTGAGGTGGAAAAGTAATACATATGATGCATATCTTTGAAGTGCGGGCTTTCAGACATGGTGAGGTGCCAGCTTCCTGGCGTCCTAGTGACAATAAAGGTACCTGAGCTGTACTTTCACTTCTGATTTACACTCAGAGAAGAGTCAACTGAAAGACAAAAGTGCTGGGAGAGAATTTGCATTCTTGTAGCGTTTTCCCTGTGTTTAGTGGTTTGTATTCTCTGATAGCTTTACCATGATTAGGGCAGCCTTATCTTACATAGGCACATACATACTCACATACACACGCACAGTCACATGCACAGTCACATGCATGCACACACACAACACACACACACACACACACACACACACATAGAGGCATAGGCCCTCACACATATTTCTTTCAAGTTAGCATGAGGTTGCTTCTACGAGGCTGCTTTAAAAGACTTTCCTTGTGTCTGTGCCGTTTGGTTCGTCAGTTTACATCTCCTAGAGAACAAGTGCCCAGTGTATTACACCCTTCGTGTTCTCCCACACAGTGAGTGTTCGATAAATGCTATTGACTGACTGGCACATCTCCCCCCTTTTCCCTTTGTCTCTGACACCTCTGCTTTCTTTCAGAAATGCTATTTTTTTTTAAAGTGGCAATATCCCCACTCTGGGCTTATCAAAAGCTCTTCTCAGCCTCTAACTTTTTCTTTATGTAAGTTTTTTTCTAACAATGGACAAAAATACAGGTGGAAGGAAACTGATATTCTAGTGCCCCTTAACAATAAATCCTGCTCTTAATTGGAGCATGGTGAGGGTCTTGCAGAATGGAAGCTTTTGCCCCAAGAACAATGAGAGCAGGAACATCACTGTTGAAGGAGCCATTAAAAAATAATAATGCCTCCTGCCTGCCCTTCCCACTCCAACAACTGAATCCAGGCCAGGGTATTAATGGACAGCCCTGTTTTATTTTTCTTCTGTTATACAATGGGTCAGAGCCACTGTCTATATTCAGTGTCTCTGCTGTTCTCTCACAGAACTTAAATAACAGTTGGTTCTCCTTTTGAAGGAGACACCAAATCACAATTATTTTTTTAACCTTATCTTAGAAAAAGACTTGGTGGTTCAGTGATACCCAGAAATGTGGACTTTTCTGAAGATTAAAGTGTAGTCTCCATCAAGTCAAACATTGTTTGATCTTTCACAGGTAAGGCTATGTGCCCTGATGGCTGTTTGCTTTCTGTATTACAGCTATTATGGATTGTGTAGTTGTGCTGATGATGGCGAAGGCGAAATTGTTCTCACGTCACTTCCCTCCATCTGTGCCGGCCTCCTGTAAAAGGTTCTGGTGAGGAAAATCTCAACTTGATGTGGCACCTGCTCTTCACAGCAATTAAAGCTTTGGGCAGCATTCTCTGTAGTGCTGCTTCTGCGTCCTATTTCTCTGCTGTTCTGCTCACAGTCCTTGTTTAATGCTGACTGGAACAAAAGAATATTCAGAAAAGGGCATACGTGAAAGTGATGCGGATTGGAATATGATGAGGATGTTGATAGCGGTTCTCACTTTGTTCACTTGACACTACTAAGGTGTCTGCCTGGAGCAGATGCTGACTCCATATCTCTAACCACTGAGCTCCCTCCCCTATTCAGGTCTTACTGGCACCACCATCAAAAAATGATGACATTGAGATATGGTGGCTCACACCTGTAATACCAGCACATGGGACACTGAGAGAAGATCAGGGAGTTCAAGGCCAGCCTAAACTACATAGCAAAGTGAGACTCTCTCTCAAAAGATGAAAACAACCAGAATAAACCTAAAACAATGAGGACTGTGCATATTGGTTGGGGTAAGGCTCAACAAGGATTGTAGAGCAAAATGTGTGTTTAGGAATCAGTCTCAGGAAGTCTCAGAAGATGGTGCCTTAGGCACCACTGCTCTGGTACTCTTCATAGCTATGGAGGATGTGGGGCAGATGCTATAATTTCTGAATGGCACCCAGTGTCTCTTCCTCAGCTTGGAAACACAGCAAGTTATGAATGATGGTAGGAAGAAAGGGAAAACCTGCAAGAGGTGTTGGGGCCCCAGCTTGCTGTCCAGGTCACTTACCCTGTGGAAAGTGTATGTAGAGTGATGTTCCTGCCTACACCAGACTCAGGAGGAACAGCAGCTCAGGCAATGGACCATCCCATGGAGCCAGGACAGACACTGCCATGCGCAGTTGTGAAAGGGTCTTGGAATTAATTGTCCTTATGACTTTTTGAACCAAATAGAGGAAAAAGAATTAGTGGAGACACAAAAAGCAGCTGCACTCCTAAGGACCAGGAAGACCCAGTGTGCACACCAGGCCTTGATTTGGGAAGTGACCACATTTCACAGAAGAATGCCATGGTTCAAATACAGTGGATAACCAGCATCCAGACGCATAGCTGGCAAGGAGGAGAGCTAGGATGAGCAGCCTGGTTGGAGCCTGCTCTTGTGACCACTGGACACTTGTCAAGGGGAAATATCACATACTGACATATATGCTGACCTTCGTATCTTGTCATTCACTCCACACAGAGGAAGAAATGAAGGTGTGATGTCTTGGGACAAACATAGACTTTTTTGATGAGGTTCTTGGGTTTTGGTGTCATATCTGGGGGCCTATTCTCAGATATGCTCTTTATGGTGGCTTCTACAAGTCAAAGCATGATTTACTAAAGGAAGTGGGCCCAGAATAGTTCTTTAGACTATGGCAATGAGCCCATGCCAAAGTTATAAATCCTTCACTTTTTCATCTCCTCTTTCTACTGTTATCCCACTATATTAACATACATATCCATTTGCCTCATCAAAATGATTCGAGTAAAGATGCTGGAACCCGACCGTTTCTCAGACAATGCATACAATAAACCCCTCGGGAAATCTAGCCAGTGAAATCCTCTAATATTCATGTCTGGAAACTATACAAGATGTGATAATTATTCAGGTGAGGTTTTTTTTTTCTCCCAGGAGGACAGGTAGTTATTTTGACAGCTAATTTCACTGTTACAGATAAAGTTTACACTGTCAATTAATGGGAATGCACTGAGTAATACTCATGAGCTCTGAGGGAATAATCTTGATGCCATTTCCAATTGTCCTTTATGGAAGCATATGGCCATATCCTCCACTCCATCACCAGGTCAATCCACACTTGCTCTTTAATATGGTGTGTTCTTCATGCACCAGCGCGACTTCAAAGCTCCTCGCATTTGTTTTCTCCCCCTGTGGTGCTGGAAAGTTGCTTAAGCCTCTGATTTTTGCCTTGCCATGAGTTCTGATCACTCTTCTGGATGGTAGGCTTTCAGATGCCATCTTTAATTTGCGATATTAATATTGAACTCCATCACCGTTCAGTGGTTTTACTGAAGTGTTTACAAATAGACTGGCAAAGTGTCTGAGCAATGCATGGCAAACTGTCTGTTCCTAATTGGAACCGTAAAGTTTCCCACAGCATCTGGATGACATGGATATGATTTCTGGTTATAAAGCAGCCACCGAAGTTTGCTCTCAAAACAAATCAGATCTGCTTTTACAGCTCTGGATTGCCTCACCCATTCAGACCATTCCTGACAAGCAGTGACAGTGCTCTGAGAACTCTTTCTTTCTT
>LOEQ01005416.1:0-14871 GCA_001685075.1 Bramus lutescens
TCTTCTTCTTCTTCTTCTTCTTCTTCTTCTTCTTCTTCTTCTTCTTCCTCTTCCGCCGCCTCCTCCTCTTCCTCTTCCTCTCCTCCTTTTTTCTTCCTCCTCCTCCTCTTCCTCTCCTTCTCCCTTTTTCTTCCTACTCCTCCTCCTTTTTCCTCTCCCTCTTGTTCATTTTCCTCTTCTTCCTATTCCCCTCCCCTCCTTCTTCTTCCCACTGTTCCCCGTGTATATGCACTGATCTATGCCCATACATGTGGAGGCCTGAGGTTGATGTTGGGTTTCTCTCCGTATTGCTCTTCATCTAACTTTGTTGAGACACCATTTATTACTGAATCTGAAGTTTACCCTTTCAACTAGACTGGCTGATCACCAAGCCTCCATGATCTGTCTGTCCCTGACCACCCATGACCAGCCTTTATGTGGAGATCTGGACTCAGGTCCTCTTGCTTGTTCAGCAAATACTACCCACTGAACTACCCTTCCCATCCTGAAACTACCCCAGTCCCTTGTCCTTTCTTAGTTAAGCCAAACTTCAAATGACTGAATATCTGTACATAAGAAAATAAATCCAGATTCTTACCTCATACTATATGTGATTAACTTAAAATGGATCAAAGAACAAACTGTCAGGTTCTTAGAAGAAAATCGGTAAGAATGAGTTTTCATGACCTCAGATTTGATGATAGGTTTAAGAGATAGCATTACATCATCATAATAAAAACAATAGGCAGGAAAGGCTTCATCAAAATTAAAATCCATTAGAGGATATGAAAGGACAGTGTATGAAAGTGGGAACGAAGCTTGTTGAATGCCTGCCTGTAATCCCAAGAAGACACGCAGTAGATGAAAAGAAGGCTGGAAGTTCAAGGCCAGCCTAAACTGCGTGACAAGCTGTTTCAACAAGATAACAACAACAAAATATAAAACAAGCAAGTAAGTCACTTCGAATTGAAGGAAATATTTGTGATATGTCTGAGAACAATCAGGTATTCAGTGTAAACTCTGACAATGAAACATGAACAAGACGATCTAGTCTAAAAACAGACTAAAGGCTCAGATAGACATTCCCTGCAAAGAACACGTGCAAACATCCAGCAAGGGTGTGACTGCACACTCTCCCTTGTCACTGAAGAAGTACAAATCCAGGTTACCCTAAAGCACTCCTGTGGTTATTCTTCATAGCTAACATGACTGGATTTGGAGTCAACTAGGAGACACACTTCTGGGCTTGCCTGTGAATGTATTTCCGGAGATGCTTAACTGAGAAAGGGAGACGGGCTTTAAGCATGCACGGCACTTTCCCGTGATCTGGGCGTTATATTAAATATAAAGAAGCAAACTCAGTACACATATCCTTTTCTTTGTGGTTTTCCATCCATGTTGCCTCTGTCCTGTCCTAGACTGTGAACCAAAACAAACCCTAGGTATGGGTGGTGAGGGAACGAAGAAAGCAAAGACACAGAGTCAAAGCCAATGGAGCTGGGATCAGGTGGGTTTCTGCTACTGCCACCCCTGCGAGCCAGAACCTTAGCACAGGGAGTGGGTCTCTAGCTAGTCTTAGAGGGCCAGCACTGTCAGGATGTACCATCTGGGAGATAGGAAGCCAATGTTGCTAGTCTACATGCACTAATTAATCATTCCTAAACACTCATTTTTGGACTCGCAAGAAGAGCTTTGCCCCTCTTCTCCATCCTGGACCATATGGGTAATGGCTTTGCTAATTTCCCACAGGTCTCGGAGCCTTGGAAGTTCTCTATGTGGCTTGTGCTCATGCCAGAATATACATTCGCTCAGGACGGCACAATCAACACTCCACTACCCACAAGGTCATCTGTCACAGTGACTAGAAAAGTAACCACCACACCACTTCATTTAAATTGGCTATATTAATGACGCAGAAGGGGTGGGAGGGATGAGGGCCATTAGAACCTTGAATACTGGGAAAATAATAGGGTGGAAATATGGAAAACGGTTGGTTACTCAAAGCTCTAGATATAGAATTGCTACGTGATTCAGCAATTCTACTTCTTTGGTATTTGTTGTAGAGAATATTAAAACCAGGCACTCCATCAAAAATTTATACACAAATGTTTATAGCAGTGTTATTTACAACAGCCAAAAGGTGGAAAGGATACAGAAGTTCACTCTGCTATGCATGGATTAACCAAGAGATAGCATAGCAACAAACAGAAACTTGTTATAGTCGGCTTTAGCAACTCCTAAAGTTAGAAACTCCTTTTTCAAAGTGCCAATGTGATAGGTGATTTCAATGTCGACTTACAACAAGTTAGAATCACCCTTGCAGGGAACCTTCTGAAGGACTGTCCTGATATGTGATGATACACCCTAAGAGTGGGCAACACCTCCTGGTAGCAGTCCGGATAACCAAGGGGATGGCAGAAGGAGGATTGTATACCCTTGCCTCACTTGGCTTCCCTGCTTGACCCATTGCTATTCCCTTTGAAACCAAGCCTATTTACCCCGTGTCTGCTGCTACTGGGTCCTTTATAGGTATCAGAACCTGTGTTTTCAGACTTCTGTCACAGACTAAGGACAGGTGGCTCTCTGGAAAATTTTCAGGGTTTAGTCCCTAGGCTGGAACTGCTGAGGAAACCAATCTTGTAGACTGAGAAAGTACTGGATTGCTCACCTCTGCACTGTGAGTCAGTCACTGTGGAACTACTTCCACTGCTGAGCCATCCAGCCTCAAGTTCTGAGGAGCCACTGGGCTCTCAGCTCTCAGGTGTGAGACAACTGTTGCTACCTTTTTATTTTACTTTTAAATGTAAGTTTAACAAATTGTCTAAATATGTGTGTTCACCCGATAGGTTCTTTTTCTAGTGAACCCCAGATAATTACAAATTGTGGTCCCAGGAGTGGTTCTTGAGAAACAAAGTCATAAGGATGAGTTTCTCTAGTGAACTTGGTCATATCTGGAGCTGGTTCTCCAACTGGATGAAACCTACGGACTAGAGACTCCTCTGGTAGCATGGAGAACATTGAACACCCACAGTGTGAGCTAAAAAGTTATGTGATATGTAATTTGATGTTCCTGATTTTCCTTGGTGCTATTTTGAGGAGCAAGGACTTTAGCGACCCTGTGTATAAAACCTTTGAGCATTGGTGGGAGAATAAGGATGCTGGCTAGTTCCCTTTGGCCCAACTGGACGAAGTAACAGCAACAGCAGAGCCAGATGATAAAACTGACCAGCACCAGCCCCACCTCTGGCAGTGTTGCCTACTCTGTCCTTGCCTGAGGGAATTAATTCTGCTTTATTTGTGGACTAGAAAATGACTTCCCTAAAGGATGTGACAGACAAGACATGCTGATGTCCTTTAGGGACCATCTATCTTCACCTCTGGACCTATAACTAGATTTAATGCTAAGACAGCCCCAAGAGATGAGGTAGAGAGTGTGGTCTAGAAGGTATGCTATACCACTAATGGACTTAATTTAAAAAATTTGATCAAGCAGAAATCTGTGAAATATATGTGTGGATGGGTTTATAGAGTATGATCTAATATGGAAGGAATATAAAACAAAATCAGGCTGAGTTTATCAATATGGACCCACTGAACAGATTCTAGGCTTTCTAGTAATGGGATCATCCCCAGAGAAGATTGATTCTCCCTCTCTCAGAAGCCATTAATTGCCACAGCTCTTCATCCATGGGTAGTGCCTTGTAAGGTTTTTCTCTACCCACATTGACATGTCAACTGGTATTGTCATTGTACAGGTCTTGTTTACACAACCATACTGTTGAGGTTTCATGGCTGCCACTTCTCTGTCATATATAGATGATTCTATTTCACCATAGAAATCCCGGTCTTCTGGCTCTGACAATCTTTCCATCCTCCTTTTCTAGTGGCATCCTGAGTCTTAGGTGTAGGGGTTGTGTTGTGGATATATCAGTTGGTGTTGGACACAGTTGGCTGTTCTCTGCATTTTTACCTATTATGAATTTCTAAAATGGGCTCCTTCTGTTGCAAAAAGATGCTTCTTTGATGAGGGGTGAGAGCTTCACTAGTCTGTGGATATAAAATGTGAGAAAATCATTTTGTCTATAAAAATGGACTAACCTTTTAATAATGTGGCTAAGTTTTACACTGATTATAGTTATTAGTGCCACATATAGTCTTGCACATAAAAACATAAATAGAACAAAATCTTTTATTAGTTTGTTAGAGAAGCCACAGCTGAATATCCCAAATGAGTAACATGAATCACGAAAGTTTACTGTTTCTCTCTCCCAGACACTAGAAGCGCAAGACGGGTTGGGCAGGCCTGGTTCCTCTGAGTGCTGTGTGGGAGTCTGTGCTGCAGGCTTCCCCTCCAGCTCCATAGCGTCACTGGCATCTTGGAATCCTAGCTTTCATCTATACACAGGATTATACCTCTGTGCATATTGTTTTTCTCAGTTCCCTTCTGTTTCTAAAATGATACTTCTCATTTATTCTTTGAGAACTTCCTCCATGATGCAGTGTGATCAAATCTACTCTACTCTTTCTACTCCAATTCCATCCAGGTCTACCACATGTCCCTCTCAACTTCATGTTCTTACTAAAGAACTGAGTCCACTTGGTGCTACAGGTATGTATATGACTTAGTGGTTAAGAGAACTTTCTTCTCAACCAGACAGAGCTCAGTTCCCAGCACCCACACCATTTAGCTCACAACCACCTTTGACTTCTCCAGTTGTAAGGGATGGGAAACCCACTTCTGGCCTCTTTGGGAACTGCATTCATATGCACACACATACATGTACATATAATTAAAAGTAAGTTAAACCTAAAAAAATCTACCAGATGCACAAAAGAGAAATAACTGAGGGAATATATATGTGTGTGTGGAGAGAGAGAGAGAGACAGAGAGAGAGAGAGAGAGAGAGTGAGTTTGAGATTATAAAATAATTATATCATTTCTCCCTTTCCTCTCTCCAAACCATCCTATATACACTTCTTGTTCTTAAATTCATGGTCTCATTTTCATTAATTGTTGTGGGCTGACCATTGGCATTGGATAACCAGTCGGTGTGCTCTTCCCTGGAGTAACTATTTATCCCACTCTCAGAACTCCTTAGTTGCCTGTAGTTTCTGTATAATGTTAAGGCCAAATGCCCCCACCCCTGGTCCACTGGTTTGGCATGCCTATTGGTGTCATCCTTGTTTTCTAGTTTAGGTAGCCATGCTAATGAAGAACCATAAGTCACTACAACCCCTTCCTTAGTAGATTGCCTTTACCATTGTTGTAGGAGGTCACTTGATCATTCCTGGCTGCCCAGACTCAAAATAACTATACAGAAACTGTATTAATTAAATCACCTAATTAAATAAGAAGCTAGAGCCTATTAGCTTTTATTGGCTAGCTCTTACATATTAATTTAACCCATTTCTATAACTCTGTGTATTGCCACGTGGCTGTGGCTTACCGACAAGGTTCCATCTGGAGTCGGTCTCTGGCAAGGGTACATGGCTTCTCCTGACTCTGCCTTCTTTCTCCCAGCATTCAGTTTAGTTTTCCTCACCTATCTCTGTTCTGCCCTGCTATAGGCCCAAAGAAGTTTCTTTATTCATTAACCAATAAAAGCAACAAATATACAGAAGGACTTCCCACACCAGACCATGGTGTTTATTATGATAGAAGAGTATCTAACCCACAGTGCTCTGGGGCAGCTGGCACAGGAGATGCCCCAGAAGCTCTCTGGCCAGCCTGCTTTGCGTATCCAGAGTCAAACAACAAGAGAAACTTCCTCAAACAAGGTAGAAAGTCAAGGACTTATACCCAATGTTATCCTCTGACCTCCATGGGTATGCTGTGGCCCCTGGGCATCCTTTTTCACATATATAAACAGCAAGTACATATGCATACACACCAGACACAAGTAGAAATATTCATTCTTTCCCCCAAATTTTAAGTAATTCATTTACAATTTTAAATACCTCATAGAAAAACAGTTGCATACCTATAAGCCACATCTTTCTTTAAGGGAAAATCACTTTATTCTAATTAATTCACAAATAAAACCATCACACAGCTGGTATAAGGAAGCTACACAGCATTTGTTATTTGTAAACAAGCTGAATTTTATGGTCTTTGAAGGCATTTAGCTCATGAATTCGTATCTCTTGCTTCTACACTGTGATTTTTTTAAATGTTTTTTATCTATGTGTATGTGTTTGTGTTTGCCACATCTATGCAGGTGCTGGAGGAGACCAGAAGAATTAGAACCCCTGAGGCTGCAGTTACAGGTAGGTGCAAACCAAAATATGTCCTCTGGAAGAACAAGAATTCTTAACAGCCCTCACGTAATGACTTTTTAATTGAATTTTTTTTAATTTTCTTTTTTATTTTTTGAGACAGGGCCTCAGTATGTAATCCTGGAACTCACTATATAGACCCAGTTGACTCAAACTCATAAAGATCCTCCTGCCTCTGGCTCCTGAATTAAAGCCGTGTGCTACTGTGCACAGCCCTGATTCTTTATCGTTATGACAGAGCCTTTCATGTATTTACTCAACCCACTTGTGACTTGCTAGCATTATCCTGCTGTTAGATTAACGTTGACATTCATATTTTCATATTTATCAACTTTTAGGCTTATTATTTGAGTCGCTGCTTGTCTTTTCTTAATGGCAGACTGTAAAATAATCCTTCCCTATCCCAAAGTGATTTTTATCAGTTTTTTTTTAAATCACAGCCATAGAAAGGAAATTAAAACCCTGTCCCATATGAATTTTTTAGTATAATTTCTGGATTTTTATAATAATTAGTATAATTTAGAATAATTACCAGAGATAACTAAGATATGTGTAAGACTCAGGAAACTTTCCTTTAAGGTACAGAAAACTGTACAGAACGCCATAGCTTCCTACTGCTTTTTCTCCCCAAGCGTTGTGAAGGCAGGTAGCAGTAACTATGCAAGCCCGGCAGGGTTGTGGACACAGAGCCTTAGGCAGAACAGGCCCAGGGAGTCTTAGAGTTTTATTTTTAAACTTAAACACCTATTCAGAGTTTGCCTTTTACCACCAGTGATCTGTTTTTGAAAGTGACATTTACCATATGATTTTCATACAGAACAAATAATTCTTTTTATCGCTTCGATGAGTTTAGACAAGTGTACACAGTCACGCATCACTCCACTGTCAGAACAGAACCTTCCCTGCATCCCCGAGCTCCTCCTGCCTCTGCCAATGATGTTTCATTGCCGTGCTGATGGGCTCTCTGCCTCCATATCTCTCCTTGTTTGTGCCTGTCGTCAATGAAATGCGGTTTTACCCAGTGATCTTCATTAGCATAAGCTCTTTGGGGATCTGCATTGAGATGCATCAGCGATTCACTTAGTGATATTGCTAAGTAGTATTCTGTTACATGGTCCATCAACTCTCCATTTGGATTTTTTATTTCTTAATGTCAGATGCTATGAGCAAAGGCACTGTGGATTTTGTATTGGTCTTTGAATATTCATTTTTATTTCTATTAGTTAAACACTAGAGATGAGGCTTTGGTTGGCATAGTAATTGTGTAGTTAACTGTTTCAGGGCTTGTCAACATGCTAAGTGACAGTGCCATCTTTCATTCCTGAACAATATGTGAGTTTCCAGTTAGTCACACTCTTGCTTGTCAGATTGAAAAGTCTGAGCCATTCTAACAGGTGTGTGGTGCCATCCTTTTATGGTTTGCTTATACAGTTTCTCAATAACTAATGATATTGAGTGTCTTTTCTTAGTACTTATACACCATATATCTCTTCTTCACTGAAATATTCTGTCCATTTGAATAGTGTTATTTCCTTACTATTGACATGTATTTGTAGATTTCAGACAAGAACGTTCAGTGTATCTAATTGCTTCTCACTTTATGGTGAGGTTGCATCACAGCGAAGTCTTCCTTCGTCAAAACACATTTTATAAGTCTGACTACGACTTAGTCAATCTCTTCTTAGACACACCTTGATCACTGACACGGCCCTGAAGTTTGGCTATGTTATTTTAGAAAACGTCTGTTTGAATGTTGCCTCTTAACTTCCTGAACACAGTACGTTGTAGAGTGTTGGTTATTTACCAAACTATCACTCATATGATTTGAATATTCTGGGAATCTAATATAGGTACGGTGGCTGGAATAAAACAACGGATTTGTTTCAAACAGATGAAAATGTTATTGCAGCAATTGCTCTCTGGTTTGAAAAAGAATACAGATGCAAGAGCATTTCAGTTCATTAGATTTTTTTCAATCTTAAATAAGTTTTTTTTTCTTTCAGCAGAAAGAAAATGGGTCATCTCATATAATAATATTTACCAAGGAAAATCTATTTATTCTAATTACTCACTAATGTTTCTTTTATGAAAAGTTCATTCCAATTAAAAACAAATGTTTTTACTTAGTGTCTCTTTCTCAAGTAACCTTTCAACATTGTTATTTATAAAGTTCCTCAGAGCACAGGAGACACAAGGAGACCCAAAGAGGGGAGACTGTCCTGTGCTGGGAAGGGATGACCTGTGTGCCCCAGGAGCTAGGTGTAAGCGGCAGCACGCAGTGTCACCGACCCTACTGCGCATGCAGTGTGGCTGTCTTCGGAAAGGATGAGCAAACAGAAAAGATCCCTCTGGATTTCTCACTCGTTCTCATGAGAACATCAATGTTTTCCCATGCAGTACAACAAATAGGATTTTAAAATATCAAGCTGGGAACTGTGACATATTTCCATACTCCCATTACTTAAGTGGCTGAGACAGGAAGACTGCTGTGAATTCAAGGAGGAAGGGGGCTATATAAGGAGGCCTCCTTGACACATAGCAAGACTTAAGTGAAAACAAACTAACCAGGCCCCAATAAAATGGAAACATCAACCCCATTCCAAAGTAACTGAGGCTTTTTACCCCTCAAATACCATCTTCACATTGCCCCCAACAAATGATGGTATTTCTTTTTCTTTTCTTTTATTTATTTCTAGGGGAGGGGCTGAAAAATATTACTATATACACTATATTAGGTTCCTTTAGAGGAACAGAACTGATAGAATATGCCATATATATGAAGGGGATTCATTAGCGTGGTTTATAGCCTGTAGTCCAGCTAGTCCAACAATGGCTGTCTACTGCTGGAAAATAGTTTTTCAGTCCATGAGGCTCTGTATCTCAACTTGGTCTTTAGTATATACTAGAGCCCCAAAGAACTAGGCTGTAGTGCCAGTGAATGAATGAACTTGCCAGTGAGAGCGAGAGCAAGGTGGCGAAGAGCAAGAGCTGCCTTCTTCCACGTCCTTTATAGAGGCTTTTAGGAGACAGTGTGGCTCAGATTAAAGGTGGATCTTCCCATGTCAAAAGATCCAGATTAAAGGTAGTTCTTCTCACTTCAAATGATTTACATAGGTGTGCCCAGCCACTTGGGTTTTAGCTAATTCCAGATGTAGTCAAGTTGACAGCCAAGAACAGCCATCATTTATACCGTGCATTTTCTTTTATTTAAAATTTTAAATGCTACATTCATTTATTTAGTGTGTGGACATCAAAGGACAACTTGTTGGAATCGATTCCACCGTATCCTGGGGATCAAATATAGGCCACTCAGCTTGGTACCTGTTCAACCTTTTTGCCAGAACTGCCATGAATTTTCTTTATCTTTTGTATGGTAATTGACATGTAGGTTAGTTTCATCAGTTGCGCACTGTGAAAAGCGCCCTGATGAATGCTAATTTGAATCCTAAGTGCTGTGGTGTCATTGCAGGGGGAGGTGTTAGGCCCATAGGTTTGTGCATCTCTCAACCCTAATCAGAGAAGCTTCTTTTTTGCAGTAGAGAGCAGTTGGCATAGAAACACACAACTGGCAAGCGTACAGAGAATTAGAGCGTGTGGACGGCTCATCTCTAACTGGCATATCTATATCCTCTTAATTCTGAAGGATCATCTGAGAAAGCAGGGTGGAAAGATTGTAAGAGCCAGAGTGAGGAAGGACCAAGGTGAAACAGTGTCTTCTGGACACGACAGGATGGCTGCACCTATGTTGGCCTAGCATCTGTGACTGCTCAAACAGGATCAAGTCAGGCGAGGGAAAGTCAGTTTCTTTAAGGATGTGGTCCCTGGTAGTTCAATCACATTCCACTGGGTCACCTCACACCCGTGCGAATATAGGCAGCACAAACTTGATTCAGTGGGTTATTAAAAAAAAAAGACTTTAATGGGCGTGGGTAGGGAGGTGGTATTGAATCTGGAGTCGGGGAGTAAGGTAGGGAAAGAATATGATCAAAATGTATTGTATCAAATTCTCAGCGCAGTGGTTCTCAGTCTTCCAAATGTTGAGATTCTTTAACACAGTTCTCAAGTTGTGGTGACTCCCAGCCATAAAATTATTTTCTTTGCTACTTCATAACTGTAATGTTGCTACTGTTATAAATCATAATGTAAATGTTTCTGGAGATAGAACGTTGGCAAAGGTGTGGAAACCCACAGTTTGAGAATCACTGAATTAATGGAATATTTTATTAAAAAGGCAGGCTTCGGCCACAACGGTACCCCATTGGTGGCTCTTTTCCATTCATTCTGCTTGTCAGAAGAGCCGTCTTTCAGCACTCCACAGGAACTGCATGGACTCTGGATACAGTTTCCCCTCTCAGCTTTGAAGTTTCTCAAGAAGAATCATAGAGAGGCTAGAAAAGGAGGGTCCCCGAAGGGAAGTAGTCAGGGAGCTGGGGGTTCATATGCTGCTCTGTGATTCTGGTGCCCAATGATATTGTCTTTCCGACTGAAGGAAGTCAGAACATGCTTGGTTCTTATGTGGATCAAGACTGTTCTCTGCCCACAGCAAGGCGTCTATGGGCAAGAATGGTATGAGGACAGAGGAAAGGAATGTCATTCTGAAACAAAACCACACATTAAAAATGCTTCAATATCTAAAACCTTTGAAACTTCCAAGAAAAAAACATTTTTAGCAAAACACAAATATTCCTATTAACTTTTTCCTCAAAGGTAGACGTATTTTTGTTTAAGTGTTAGTATTTTATTTAAGTTTAAAATGAAACTAACGCTATTTAAGAATTTGGCAGATATGGTATTACAAGAAGAATGTGTTCATTATGTGTTTGTGCAGGTTCTTTAGCGATCTCACGGTCCTGATGGTTTTGTTATCCTGATGGCTAAGTGCGACTGTGCAGAATGCTGACAATGGCTGACATGCTAATTCCACAGCTGACATTGGCTGACAGGCTGGTAGCCTGTGGGCACTAATTACACGATGATGCCACATTGCTCAGTGTGGTGTGTGAGGTGTGAAGGGATGGACTTGGAAGTCCAGCAGGCTGCTGTCAGCGTGACTTCACCCAGCACTGTGAGTCCTTTTGATCTTGAAGGATGTTTATTATTTAAGAAAACTTTGTGTTGTAGTGTACCAGCTGTGCCTGGATACCCCATGGTCAGTTCTCTGAATTTTGACTTCTTGTGGCTTCCTGAAATGGTCTCTTTCTTCTGTGAAATGAAGTTTCTCTGATGATGGGTAAAGTCTACACTTATTTAGAAGAATAAGGATAAGTACTTAGGATGGCATTAGGAATTACACAGGTTTAGGAAATTGGTGGTAGTTGGTTCTCCTCTTGGGTCTATGTCCTTTCCAGCCATTGGTAGCTGGCTCAGTGTACAATACCAGGCATGATTTCTTTCCTGTTAAGTAGGCCTTAAATCTGATTTGATGGATGTAGGTAACCCCCCAAGATAAAACAGCCACCATTTCATCATTGTGAAATACCTTGCTGGCCCAGTCATTTTGTGATTTATGGGTATTTTATAGCCAGATAGGAATGACCAACTGTCCTCTCCCTTAGCAGCTTGCTACATCTCCAGTGCCATTCCTGAACCCAAGGCTCAGGGAACATTGCAGAATAGGGAAAGAATGCCTGTAAGAGCCAGAGGACAAGGAAGTCTACGGAGACATTGTGCCTTCTACTTGTGACAGGGAAGTCACACCCATAAAAAATCTCAACAACATGGCTGCCTAAAGAAGATTTGAGCAGTTCCAAAACCAAGCTGACATCCCAGCATAAATGGGGGAAATCTCATGGGTCTCATCGCTAGATGACGAGCTACAGTCAATTAATGAATGGCTTGCCAAGAGAGGAAGAAAAAGTTTTCCCTAGGGATAAGATCCTGATGGGTTATTCACTACTAAGTGGTCCACCCTAGAAACATGTCTGCATGTTCAGACAACACTGAAGCGACTCAGAAGTTTGTATTATGTATTTATTCCTTTATGTGTATATGTAACAACAATGATTTTAAAAGAGAAGACCTTGATTTGGGGAGTGTGTAGGGGGCCTGATAGGGGTAAAAGGGAGGAAAATGATCTAGTTACATTTTAACTAAATTAAAACATAAAAAAGAAGACTTTTGTAAATGAGAATCTTGAAAAGAAGATCTTTGGCAAGCACTGGAGGAGAGATGAAAGACTGCTGTCCAGGATGGGCACAGCATCAGTTAGGATTCAGGGAAAGGTCTCTGACCAAATGGGAGCAATTCTTATGAGGAGCTGGGAAAGATTGGAGCTGTGTGGATGGGTTACTGTGAGGAGAAATGATGTGGATGCGTGGATTTCACGCACAGTGAGCTCAAAATGAAACTATGTTTTTAAGCAGAGAAGAGACATAGAAATGATTGGTTTGGGAAGGTTAATAACTTTTAAGTTGGCTCAAGGAAAAGCTGGGGAATGAGATTAGAATCGAATGTGTCAGCTTCAACTTGTCCTTTAGTGAAGTTGGGCAAATATTTTATTTTTTCAGTAGTTTTACAGGAAAGCCCTGCTAGCAGCAATTACACACTTTCTCTTCAGGCCATGATCCTCTCTGATCCTTGAATCCCCACCTCATCTTTTAATATGGTGAATATAATGATTTGTAATTGTTAACCCTCACTTTTACTATTTTAATTGCAGTGTATTTTTCCCTTTGTGGATGGAAGAAAATACACATATATATTTTACCTTCTTCTTTTCCCTTTTCTCTCTCTTTCCCTCCCAGTATCAAAATGCATTTTGCAGAAGGGGATGGAGGTCAGTGAGGTTATCTAGTGGGTAAAGACACATGCCGCCAAGCCTACCAAGCTGAGTTCAATCCTTAGATTCCATGTAGCAGAAAGAACTGATTTTCATAAATTGTCCTGTCCTCTATCCCCACCAACCACACCATGTGTGTGCCCCTGCCTCCCACATGGCACGTGTCAAGTGTGACCCTTCCTCCCCTCCACACTCACATAAAATAAATATGGAAGCCCTTAATGCATTTTTGCACTGATTTTGTCTCCTGCCACTTCTCTGAGCTGGGGCTGCCACTTCTCTGAGCTGGGGCTTTAGTCCTCATGGACTTGCAGTGCAGTCTTTAGGGAGTCTACACATACGCTGGTGCCCTTCACAACCATCAGTAATGAATGGTATGGTGTCTTGTCTGACTCAGCTGGTGTTGTGGGATATTTGATCACACTATGAAACCTGAGGCTGCGTTAATAAAATCAACCTGGGGTCTGGAGGCGAAGCCAGCAACTAGTTGACAGGAATTAGTCAAAGAGAGTACGGAGAATCCAGGAAGACAGATAGAGAGATACACAGGTCCAGGAATGGATTCATGTGAGGAGAATTCTCTGGTGAGAACACTCTAAGAAAACAAGAATTCAGTGAATTCAGTTTCTTCAAAACATGGAATTGTTCTTGGAATGTATTTCCATGTTCCTCCCAAGTATAGAAGATAGAATGAGTTTATTTGAGATTACTCATTATTTGCTTGCAGTTGTTAGTCAATTAAATGTTTAAACTCTTTTTTATAAGCCCCATGTGTGGCTTGTTCTTATGATTGTATACAGCTTGAACTTATGAGAACTTTACTCATGTGACTCTTCTTAACACTCAGAGTATAAATTGTCTGATGCTCTGAATAAAGTTGTCTCTTGCAGCCATGCGGGTGGCATATGCCCTTAATCCCAGCACTTGGGAGGTAGAGGCAGGCAGATCTCTGTGAGTTTGAGGCCAGCCTGGTTTACAAGAGCTAGTTCCAGCACCAGCTCCAAAGCTACAGAGAAACTCTGCCAAAAAAGTTGGCTCTTGCGTGAGATTTTAGTCCACCTCATTTATTGGTTCCATTCTCCCGGATTCCATTGCCTCTAGAATGGGGACAGGCCCCCTCACTTCAGGGGATACTGTCCCTGGGCTGGTGGTCCTTGGTGTTATAAAATCAGGATGAACAAGCAATGAGGAGTAGGCTATTAAGCAGCATTCCATGGCCTCTGCCTTATGTCTTACCTTCAGGTTCCTGCCCTGTTGCATTTCTGCCTAACTTACTGAGAGGATATACTGGAAGCTGTAAGATAAAATAAACTCTTTCCTCCCAAATTTGTTCTTGCTCATGGTGTTTTATCACAGCCCTAGAAACCCTAGCTTAGGCAGTCATTCACCTCCTCTGGCTCTTAAACTTTTAATTCCTTGTTGCAGGAGGGCCCAGTTGTTTGTCCTGGCCACCTGGCTAGCTTAGCCCTGAAATAACCACACAGAAACTGTATTAATTATATCACTGCTTGACCCATTAGCTCTAACTTCTTATTGGCTAACTCTTACATATTAATTTAACCCACTTCTATTAATCTGTATATCACCATGAGGTCATGGTCTACCATCAAAGTCTCAGCACGTCTATCTCTGGTGGTGGGTCCATGGCATCTCTCTGACTCTGCTTTCTTCCTCTCAGAATTCAGTTCCGTCTTCTCCACCTACTGCCATGGACTGGCTCTCTGGGAGCTCAACAACCAAGGAAGAACAGGGGTGAAGGCTTGAGGAGAACTCAGGATTCGGCAAATGACAGACAGACAAACACAAGAGAGGTTTGAATCTGCTGTAATCTTCTGAAG
>LOEQ01005416.1:22959-41593 GCA_001685075.1 Bramus lutescens
AGCCAGGCAGGTTACATCTTGCTTCTCAGTGGTCTGGGCTGGAATGGGAGGAATGAGCTTCCTCCTTCCTAGAATTCTCCTGTTCTCATGGCCCCACCTCCTCTTCTTGTCTGGTTGACCCGCCTATATTTCCTACCTGACCAATCAGCATTTTATTAAAATACATGTTTGACAGAATACAGACAATTCTCCCACACCAGAAATCTTACTATTTAAAGTTAATCCATTTTGGGTAATGACCACTAATAGAATATTTCTTGACACCCATGGTTTTCAACTTTTCTGATGCTTTGATCCTTAATACAGTTCTTCATGTTGTGGTGATACCCTACCCTAAAATTAGTTGTAACTGGAATTTGATACTGTTATGAATTATAATGTAAATATTGGGTGTGCATGATATCTGATAAGTGATCCCAAAGGGGCAGGGCCCACAGGTTGAGAACCATTGCTTTATACCAATGCAAATACCTATATACTGTAGCCTGGCCAGAGGTCATTAACCTCAACATCAAAAACATGTCTCAGGAGTCAACTCCACATTTAGCACTGCGTGTTTTAAGGAAGATCTCTCACTCTCTGCACTTTATTCAGTAGTGGATCTCTGTGCTAATTCCCATCTACTGCAAATAAAGAGGAACTTTTCTGATAGTAGCTGATCTATGGGTATAGCATAATGTCATTAGGACACATTTTATTGCTATATTCCTTTATCGAAATATAGTATTTGGTTTTCTCCTAGGGTCATGGTCTATCTGGTTTCAGGCTCTTGATAACTCAAGTGTCAGCCATGGGCTCCAGTTTGTAAGTGGACCTTAAATCCAATCAGAGAGCGGTTGGTTACTGCCACAACATTTGTGCCACTGTTCCACCAGCCTATCAGGTCACCATTGCAGATCACAGGACTTGTAGCTGGGTTGGTGGTTGCATTTATCCTCTAGTAGCACGCAGAGTACGCTGTAGTTCTGTAAATTCTAGCAGGTGTCGGTGAAGGTTCTAGTTGGGCACCAGTTTGACTTCTCTGTGTTCAGTGAGATATTTAAGTGTTGTTTTCAGCAATGGGACCCTGTCAATCAGCTTGTGGAGATCAAACAAAAGCACTGGCAATAGCCTAAGATGTTTAGGTTTTTCATGGGGCCCCTTTTGCCAAAGAGTCAACGAGCTGTAACCCATTCTTGGCAATGGAGGGTTCATTTGGTGGAGAAAGATGTTTAGTTGGAGCATTGTCTCATTATTTGGTGACTTCTTCACGATTTCATTCACAGATGTATATATTTTAGGAAGGTTATGCAATAATAGGTTTCCATATGACTGCTCAAATAGTCATTACTGTTACCACACTTCTTTTACTAAGCCCAAGTGAGATATGTTTGTGAATAAACTTGTACGCACATAGGCACACACAGACATATTTACTTGTTTAACTGTGTATTTGTTCTTATACAATACATTCATACTAAATGAACATGTAATTAGCATTTTTAAAACGGTGAATAAAGGCTAAGTGCACATAAATCAATTTAATAAAAAATACACACTTTCATCAACATGTTACTATCAGATTGTTTCTAGTTCTCGAAGATCTATCAGTGACTCATGGGTCCTCCCCTCCCCCCCAGACCTACACAAGAATGAGTTCATTTTTAAGCGAGTGAATATGTCATTTTTGTCTGGAGACTTTTCTCAATTTATATCAGACCCCGAGTCACTTTCTCCCACCATTTCCTGTGTCCTAACATTACTGTCCTACCAAGGAGCCAGTTCCCTGCAAGGGAAGAAGGAAGCACAGCAAGGCTATTGTGGGCCGCGAAGGTAATTTGTTTATTTCACTGTTGCTAAGTGTTGGAGGCAAAGCCACGCCAAAACAGTCTGTGGTTTCGCATAGCAACGGGACAATTAGAGCATGGGCCTGTCATTCCGCTTTGAGAAGTGGGGGAAGAAATAAAACAGAATATCAAGAAAATAAAAAATTGAAATCGAGAGTTGTCATTAAGACAATTGTCAGGATAGAAGAGCTACTGAGAAACATTCATTTAATTGGATTTCCTTAAAAGGATGGTATTATGATCTGATCATCTCAACATTTCCTTCCCTTTAACGTCTTGCTATCTAGCAATATGGAATGTGTCGATAAAGGTGAAATTATATAAAGAAGAGATGCTTATAAGACAAGCTGATGGTTTCAGAGGCTGGCCTTTAAGCCCACCTCCTTTTCTTCCTTCCAGTGCCTCCTTTGCTGTTCTTCAGGAGCTGCTCACTTTTTGAGACGTGGTCCCCATTAGAGATTGGGCTCACTGGTTGGGCTAGAATGATGGCCAGTGAGCACCAGGGATGGGGTTACAAGCACACACCACCACACTCAGCTTTTTATGCTGGGGAACAAACTCAGAGCTTCATGATCACATGGGAAGCATTTGACAGACTGAGCTATGTCTCTGGTTTTCCATTTCTTTTGCTATTAGGTTTTTTTTCAGCCCATTAATTTGCTATCTAGAAATACTATGTTATGAATTCTTGCAAAAGCTGGTGGAGAATCACCAGTGTGGAACATGTTTATAAATTATACAGTTAGCAAGCATTTTTATGTTTTGATTTTATGTCTTATTAGTATTTCCATATACTGTTGGATAACCCAAACATTAACTTTTTCTTCAAAGAATTATAGTAAACTATTAACAATGAATAATCCTGGCAACACATACCTTTCCTTAGCTCTGTCTACTTACAAGTTCTGTATTGTGGGGTGTTGCTTGAATTGTGTGACCTCAGCTGAGGGGCAACATCACATAATTTGTGTCTGTCTTGAACCAAGCAGATATACTCACATTTCTCTCTCTATTTCATTTTTAATTTAGCAGATTATCTATTTACTCATTTTATTGCAACCATTTGTTTGATTTTTACATCCACTTAAATCTTTTTTGGCTAAAATTTAATCACATCACTTCTCTTTTCTCTTTCTTCTTTTTAACCCTTCCCAATATCCTCCTTATTCCCTCCAAAATTTATGGCTCCTTTTTCTTTGATTATTATTGTTACACACATACGTACATATATGTGTGTGTGCATGTGTGCGTGTGTGTGTGTGTGTGTAGACATATAAACATATAATTACAACCTGCTGAGTCTGTTTAGTCATGTGGGATTCCCCACTATAGATGTTTTATTACCATTGGTTAATCAAGAAGCTGCTTTAGCCAATGGCAGAGCAAAATATAGCTAGGCAGAAAAACTAAACTGAATACAGGGAGAAAGAAGGTGGAGTCAAGCAAACACCATAAGACATGAGGTAACAAACTACAAGCCTTGTGATAAAATATAAAATAATAGAAATGGGTTAATTTAAGATGTAAGAGTTAGTTAATAAGAATTCTGAGCTAATAGGCCAAAGAATATGCAAGTAATATTAAGCCTCAGAGTGGTTATTTTATAAGTGGCTTCAGGAAGAGGTGAGTGGAGAAAACCCAATCCAGGGGTACCAGTGGGCCAGAAGATATTTGTAGCTACAGTTTGGCATTGTATGTAGCGACCATTTTCGTCCATATTTTTGTTAACACACATAACAGTGAGTTTCATTATAATATTTCATACATTCATATCATTATACTTTGCTCATATTCTCCTTCCTTCTGTCCCAACAGTGAAGAAAGGGAAGTTCTGAGTCCCAGGGAAGGCATGGCTGCATAGAGGGGGTGGCTTCAGGGAGGGGTCTCCGGGCGCTACAGATTATTGACAACCCTCCCATTCCTCTGCTCATTGGCTTCAGTTTGGATGGCTCTGTCTAGTTTAGAACATGCTGTCATCTGAAAAATTGTCTCAGTCTGGTTTTTTTGTTACTGAGTCCAGCCAACTTTATCAGGAAGAGACTTACTCAGCTAACAGACCTGGTGGCTGAGTTCAAGAGCCCGGTGCTGGCATGGGGTTGGTCCATGGTGAAGCTTCTTGTGGTGTTATTTCATGCTGGAGAGCATCACATGGTAAGATGCTGAGCCTGTTATCTCAGGTCTCCCTCCTCTCAGAAAGCAACTCCCCCTGGAGTCCTACCCTCATAGCTTTGTCTAATACTGATCACGTGTTCCAAAGGTCTACCATAAAGTAGTGATCGTATGACTTCAGGGATTAAATTTACAACACCTGAATTGTGAGGGAAGAACCCAAACCATAGCACTTGACTAGGAATTCAGATGCTCTGCAACACTGCTCCTTTTTATTTCTTTAAATAATTCTTTTAAAACATGTTAGGGAATTTCATATATACATATTTTGATCAACTCTATACCCCCCCAATTTCTCCCTTGCTCCTGGACCACTTTTTCCTAATAATTTCATGTTCCCTGTTTAAACCTATTGAGTACACTTAATGCTGACAGTATGTGCATGGGTTAGAAACATCAACTGGACCATGGCAGCCTCTCTAGGATACAGGTTATATTGGGGGTCTGGTTTATCCCTGAAGAAAGCTGACTCATTCTCCCCTAACAACCATCAGATGCCAATAGTTCTCTGACCAGGGATGGAACTTGTTAGCCCAGAACAAGCCTAGACTGAGGTGGAACTCACAGACTTCTTTGAAGCCTTAGACTTGGGGTTTTGTGGAGCCTCTGCGTGTATCTTTTCCTTTTTCACAGAACTTCACGAGTGCCTCCTTATCTTTAAAACAAGACACCACATATACAAAAGAACTTTATACAAATAAAAAAGAGTTTTCTAACTACTTAGACCTGCAAAAAATCTATGTACTTCAAAATCTTAGAGGCAAGAAATTAGGATAAGGCTCTCTTGAAATGAGTGGAACTATAATTCATTTACTTAACAAAATAATTAATATTTTGGTTACTATGTGTCCCAGTTGGGGTGCCTATTGCTGTGATGAACACAGCACAAAAAGCAAGTTGGGTAGGAAAGGGTTTATTCGGCTTATGCTTCAACATCATAGTCCATCACTGAAGAAAATCAGGACAGGAACTCAAGCAGAGCAGGAAGCTGGAGGCAGGGGCTGATGCTGAGGTCATGAAGGGGAGCTGCTAATTGGCTTGCTCCTCATACTGGCTCAGCCTGCTTCCTTATAGAACCAGCCTCAGGAAGACACCAGCCACAATGGCCCCTCCCCCCACTAATCACTAATTAAGAAAATGGCCTCCACGTTTGCTTACAGTACAGTTGAGGCGTTTGTTCAATTTAGGCTCCTTCTTCTCCAGTGACTCGAACTTGTGTCAAGTTGATGTACAACGAGCCAGCACGTTACGTACATATTAATCGTGTTCATTTTTCTATCTGCACACCAAAAGTGCAGGACTGATTCTACAATTTGTTTTAAAGACATTGGGCTTTAATCCTTTCGTTTCATTTCCTTACTATGAGAAGACAGGAACCTGAAATGATACTGAACTAAGGGACGTTGTCCCTGAGTGCATGGAGCACTCGAGTCATTTCCGGTTAAGAACTGAGGGAAAGTAGAACTTGAGGCTCAAATCAGTAAATGTACTCCCAACACAGGTGGCGCAAGGTTTAACTGATAAGGCTTAGCTGATACGGATTGTGAAACCTGTGAACCATTGGCTCAAGGGAAGAGAAGATAAAAGTGTTATAAACCTCCGGTTGCCAAGTGACGGGACTAAATGTGACAGTCAGGCACAGAGAAGTCTTAGGATTCCAGACTGTACTCGAGTGTTTGGTTTTATGATTTGAAACGTTCATGCTTTTGTGTCCCGTCTTCCATTTCTTTTAATAACCCAAACACATGTCAACACGTAGGTCTGTGCAGTTTCCAGTGTTAGGTAGCCACTGTACATTTTTTCTGATGTTCTCTTTTTTCTTTTAAGAGGAGCAGGGGGATGAACAAATGTTTGCTTATGGATTTCTTATAGGTTCCCTTGGGTTTGTCAGAGGGCTCAGAAGTTTATAAAGGCATTTGCTGCCAAGCCTGACAACCCAAGTTTGATCCCTGGAACCCACATAGTGGATGGAGGGAATAGCCTCCTCTACTTATTCTCTGACCTCCACATGTGCACCATGGCAGGTATACAAAATAAATAAATATAAAAAGAGAAAAGAATACATCTGATTATGCTGTGTAAGGGAGGGATGCACTGCAAAGCAGTAGCTGAGGCCTGGGTCAGGTTAGCAGGGGTACAGTTTTCACAGCTGGCTCTTTGGCCCTGATCCTTAGAACCTTATATAATGACTGCGGTGGGCTGAAGCTTTGCAGGTTTTTAATCCTGATGACTCACTGGTGAAGACCTTCCAAGTTTTTGTGTTCTCTACCTGGTGTAGATGTTCTATTCTGGACTTTATGATGATGTTTCAGCTCCACCACCTTTGGCCTAGACCCCTGCTCTGTACACACTGGTGCTAAGAGTCACAACATCAGCTGTGGAATTCCCCACTGTCCTCCATACTGGGAAAGACCTATCATGGCAGAATTTCTATGCAATTCTTCCGATTGTTGTGACACGTCTCCTTTGCAGACTCTTGTCTTGGGCAAAGCTGAGCCGAGCTAGGCTGTGTTTGCCACCTCCTGCACAGCCCTGCTCCCAGTCTTGTGTTGTTTTTGTATGTGCTGGGCTGGGCTTGAGAAGGGCCTGCTGTGCTCAGCACAGAGCTTTTGGAAAGGTATGTGAAATCAGAAATACTACTTTGTTATGACTTCTTTTTGTTCCTTAATTTGGCAGCACCCTGAGGGCAAGGAAAAATCACACAGTCCCCACCAGCAGGTTTTGAGGTAGGAACCCACCTCCATAAATAAAACATCTTGGGGCTTTCTTTAAATTCTGGGGGGGGGGCAAAAGGTGAGACAAAGGTTGAAACAGAGGGCACAGAAATGGAAGAGGTAGCACAGAGCTGTCCATTTCCCAGAGAATCTCTACCTGGTCATTCCCATACTGTTGCAGCTTGAATTTTGAGGACATGAGCATTTTGGCTGGATTTCCCTGACTCTTTTCCTGACATCTGCTGTTATAACATGACATGAAATTTTAATAAATAGCTTGTTAGTTTGAAGTTGCACATAGCATCGCTCTTCTCTTTCTCCAGCTCCTCGCTTCCCTATCATTTTTGGGTAAACTATGGAATGAGGATAGTCTGGATTAGGAACTTTTTGTTGGGGACTGGGGCTGTACCTTAGTTGGTTTGCCCTGTCAGCCTGATCTGGCTTCTCATGGCTCTACCACGAACAAGTCACCTCCCAGGACAGAGAAGAAACCAAGATTAGATCACAGTGAATCTGGGATGCCATAAAACATCTTAGTTCTTTCTAAATAATAAAAATACACTTCTTTCTGTTCTGGATGCTCAGGGTGTCTAGATCAAGATGCCAGCAGGCTTGATGTCAGATAAGAATGTGCTACTTTGCTTCCTAAGTGGTCTTCTGTTGCTGTGTTTGGAGAGTCAGTAGGACAAGGGTCTTCATCTTCTCTCTGTGCTCACTCAGGAGGATAAAGCCCTCCTCGTGTAGCCACAGCTTATACAGTTTACTTGTTGATATCACCATGTTGAATATTAGCTTTCAACATAAAATTTGGAAAGACGAATCACGAAGACAGTGACAGCCCAACGCATGCCCCAGTCAAGGGCCTTAAGAATCAGAATATGGATTCTTCACTCTGAAAATCCATGCAGAGAAAATCCACTCTCTACATGAGAATGAAGGAGTTCTCATTTTGAAACTCCCTGGGTCAGAACTTTGACATCTGTTTTCTTTAAATGCGGATCTGCTAAGTGTTTCTCTTCTCAACATTTTACTTTGAAGAGCATGTTAGTATTTAAACCCATATTAAATAACTCGATTGCACAAGGACTGTAATCCCCACTTTAAATTTGTTGGATTCTTCTCTCTTAAGAACAAGACAGAGAGCTTCAAGGTTGAATATCTTCAGTAGCATCTTAAGGAAAACAAGTGTTCTTGAACTCAGACTGCTTTTATCCAGCAATTGCCATTCACATTGGTACAAAGAAAAGCAAGCTTAAAGAAAAGCAGGGAACGCTGGCACGGGGAGGGGGTGGGGAGCTGCTTCTGGCTTTGGTGTTTATTCAGTAAAGGTTAAGATCCAAATGGAGATGGCTAATATACCCTGCTAACAAAGTTCGTGGTTAGATTTCTTATGTGGCTCAGGGCTAGAAAGCAACCTCAATGAGTCTTAAATATTTTTCACTTTGATTATTTTAACCCCAACCTAAACTTCTAATGAGTTTTTTTTAAAAATAAAGATACCATGTAAGCACAGAATTTAATATAAGAAGAAAACCCCAAGCAAATGTAATGCTTTTTTCTTTTCTTTTTTTTGATTGAACTTATTTTTTTATATTTTTATAATTTAGTTTATTTTTTAAAAGAAAAGAAACTATCTTTTTTTTTGGTTTTACATACCAATCCCAGTTCCCACTCCCCCCCCTCCCATTCCCTTCACCTACCCCGTCTTTCTATCCCCCATCCACTCCTCAGAGAGGGTAAGGCACGTTGCTTTGAGGAAGGTCCAAGGCCCTCCCTGCTATATCTAGGCTGAGCAAGGCATCCATCCAAAGAAATAGGTTCCCCAAAAGCTAGTACAAGCAGTAGGGATAAATCCTGACGCTACTGCTAGGGTTTCTTTTATTTTAAACACAGGGTTCCTTGTAGTGCTAGCTATCCTGGAACTCACTATGTACAACTAGCTTTGAACTCATGGAGGTCCTCTTGTGTCTGTCTCCTAAAGGTAGGATGAAAGGGACGTGCCATTATGCCTGGTACAAATGTAGTTCTTAGAACAAAAACACAAAGCCAATAGTATATAAAGGTCTCCTTTTGAAATATGATTATTTTTAAAAAATAGTATAATTTAAATTATCCAAGAAATGACAAGGTAAAAGTGAGTTTTGTTTTGAATTTTACTCTTGTCAAAAACATTGACAACTATTATTTGTAAGTTTGATCTACTTTTATCTATCTAAACACAAAAAATGAATAAATCATGCCACAAAAAACACAATGGTGTCTTCTCTTTATTGGTATCAGGTGCTGCATTTCTGTTTTTTATTTTTCAATTCTCTAATCAGATGTATAAACACAGCCTATTTGAGTCAGTTGGGAAGTGTTACATAGAAACCTAACCACGTGGCTTCATGGTTTATGCATTTCTAATCTCTGTAATTTAGTCCTGTAATGAATGTAGACAAGTCATTGTTTGGCTTAGAGATGTAGAGATGTCCGCCTGATAGAAATAGTCACTGGGACTGCTTCTGCATAAATTAGTCTCAACCTAGCGAGACTTAACTGATAGAAATGTAACCATTGGGAGTTCAGAATACAAATCATCTGGTTTGCATTTAAAATATAGACGACAGTCTAAATGACTGTAAGCAATGTTTTATTTCAAAGGTAAACTTGTGAAAAGAAAATTTAAAAAACAATCCACAGCTTGCAGTTTAGACACTCTTTTCTCTGCCTGTGTGAGGACTCTTCATGGGGCTGGTGAGAGAATGGATGTAGCTAGCTGTCTGCCCCTTAGAGTGAAATAAATATACAGTTCTTTCCTGAAACAAGTTTTTAGCAATGAATATCTATCCATGGGAATGCCACAGAAAAGATGTATATTACGAAATTTTGCTTTATAAAGGAAATGTAATATTAATCTTGGAAGGCAGCATTTTGCCTATTAGAAACTTCCAGATGGTTCATTAACCTGCATAATGGCTTCCTTCCATTTCTGAGGCTTGATAGTTTGAGAAATTGATTGCATCTCATCAGAGATGGGGTAGGGGTAATTTTCCAGATAGTCCCAATAAACTAAAAACAAAACAAAATCTGAAAAAAAAGTAATACCATTCTACTTACAGAAATGACTTTCAGCTGGACAGTGGTGGCACATGCCTTTAATCCCAGCACTTGGGAGGCAGAGGCAGGCAAATTTCTGTGAGTTCGTCGCCAGCCTGGTCTACAAGAGCTAGTTCCAGACAGGCTCCAAAGCTACAGCAAAACCCTGTCTCGAAAAACCAAAAACCAAAACCAAACAAACAAACAAAAAGACTTTCAAAATAAGAACCATCTGTTACTCGTGTGAGTAATGCTGGGAATGAGAATCAAGGGCCAAACAGCCCCGGTTTAGATGCGAAGGAAAAGTCAGATTCGCGAAAATGGGAGAAGCCAGGAATCAGTAAATCCTCATGGGCAACCAGAGCTCTGTTGACAGATGGCCTTTGGCCAGTGCTGGGGCTGAAGGGAAATAGAGCTCTGCTGCCGCCGGGGGTGTGTGGAGTTTCTTCTTGTCTTACAATTTCCTGAAATATGCCAGTCTTATTTTTGAGATGACCTTTTCTTGATTCACTCATTAAACTCACATCATTAATGCTTGCTGTATCTCAGCCTGCAGAGTGCAGTTTAAACAGAAGGGGGATGCAAAGAATTTAAGTATATTTGCTAAGACTTGGCTTAAGTCCCCACATCATTTGCTGACATGTCACTTACAGCACTATTTAGATGAATTCCTATAATCCCATGGGGAAGATGTTAGGTTTATAAGTCCTATCATTATGATGAGTCTGAACTATTCTGCTTTATTTATTTGTTTGTGTGGGGACTACACGTGTGCCACTCTGTGTATATGGAGATCCGAGAGCAGCTTAAGGGAGTTGGCTCTCTTCTTCCACCATGCTGGGCAATGCCCCAAACTGAGCTGTTTCTTCAGCCACTAGAGCTATTTTGGTATGGACATAAAAATTCATCTGACTAAGCTCAGACAGCTACCACATGGCAGAGCCAGGAACAAGGTGAGCCACAATAGAGCTCCATGGTTCTTGTCATTATGGTCCTACATCTTCATAGGGACTGGTGAAAGGAAAAGGATGATTAGGGAAGTGATTTTTTTCTAAACTGTATTGTAAAATTTGTATGAAAATTCCAAACACAGTGTTAGCATTATTATTGTCTCTAAGAAATATCATGATTAATTCCAAATCCCAATGTGTGTTTGAGGAGATGAAAATGCCTGTTCACTCACATTTCCTAGTGAAGGGTGTACTGTTCTGGTACCGTCTATTTATCCACAATCCCTAATGAAGGCACGTACTGTTCTGGTACCATCTATTCAGCCACAATCCCTAGTGGAGGCGTGTACCATATTGGTACTCACTTGTCTTGGTGATAGAATGTTCCAGGCCTTCTCTTTTGGGCAACCAACCACTTACCAAATCACGACACAGAGACTTAATATTAGTTATGAATGCTCGGCTTTATCTTATGCTCATTTCTTGCCAGCTCTTATAACCTAACCTGTTTCTTTTTGTCTACATTTTGCCTCGGTGCCTTTTACCTTTTCTTTCTTTATATCTTACTTCCCTGCTGTCTCTGTGTCTGGCTGACTGGCGTCTTTCTTGTTCTCTCCTCTCTTCTTCCATTCTTCTCCAGCCTAGATTTCTCTTCCTACTTATTTTCTTTGCTGCCAGCTCTGCCTATCCCTCTCTTGCATAGCTATTGGCCATTCAGCTTTTCCTTAGACCATTCAGGTGACCTAGGCAGGCAAGGTGCAACAACAACACATCTTTTAATAATTAAACAAATGCAGCAAAACAAATTTAGCGCATCTTTACACAGTTAAAGTAATATTCCACAGCATAAACAAGCGTAACACATCTTTACCTAGTTAAAATAATACTCCTCAACAATAGAGAGTTTGATAATGGTGATGGTGAACATATAATAAACATTAATTCAAATAAGAAACTAAAATATATAGAATTAATCTGTTTGTTTCTTGAAAACTTTGAGCCATTTGTTCAGCATGACTGCATTTACCACATCAGAGTATTTTAATTAAGGCTGTGTCCCCACTTCATCCAGGTTGATAATTCTGTCTAAATTGACTGACTCCAGTTAATAACGTGCAGCCTCCACTAGTGACATTTTAGTTTAGAATTACTTTTTGAATTTTGAACGATGTCTCGCCAAGATTTGTATCCCACTACTTAATTGGCTTCCATTGCTATCAAGCTTCCTTCTTCCAGCAGATAATGGCAATCTGAAAAATAAACTGCCTGAAGTTTGCTTTTTTTTTTTTGGCCTGGAAATACTAATGAGATTCATAGGATACTTTTTACTCGCTTGTCAAGTGATAGATCGCAGCTAATGAACCTTCCATAGAGTCTCAGCATGTCATACGGCAATGATAAAAGATGCTATTAATAAAAGTGAATGTTTGAAAATAAAAGGATGAAGAGAATAAAGCAGGTGTCTAAGATGGGTCTATGCTACCACAGCCTTGGAATCAGCTTTTAGTTTTTTCCTAACCAAACAGAGGGTTCTTTTTTTTTTTTTGGTTGATTTAGGTATGATGCCTGCATCTATCTAAAGAGTAGAGAAACATCATTGGCCAGAATATCTTGTCACAGAAGGGTGTGGCTTTAAGCACTTACTTGGAGCTAGACCATTTGAAGCTGATAGAATAGTTCCCTGCATTATCTGATTATTACTCAAGATCATTTAGGTTTTCACAGATACCAACTGCAGCTAAACAAAATAGGAGAAAAGAAACAAAACAATATACCATAAGGATGCCCATTACTGTATGCATTTAAGGCCAGAACTAGTAAATCCTCAAAAGAGACCAGGATGTCCAACTCTATCCCCTTTCTGTGTATCTTCATTATAAGCATTTACTTCTTTTAGACAAGTTTTCCCAGACAGTATCTGGCCAGCAGCAGATGTACTAGCTTACAGCTGTGATCCAGAGAGGAATGTCTCTTGGCTCCAGAGTCTATGTAAAGATCCCAGGAGGGCACTCTGCCATCATAGGGCAACATGTGCTTCTAGCATAGAGATATTTTACATGGGTATGGCTACAAGCAGGCACTCTGGAGCTACAGCACCTGCTGACTACAATTGTGAGCTGATCTGGGGATGCTACTCAACCAATCCGAACCTCTGCTTCCTTGTCTGTAAAGTGGGAAGGTCATCATAAGGTTTATAGATTTAAGCAAGACAGGTTGCTGCCTGGGACTCATAATGAAGAAGGGTGTTATAGGCTGGATTGAGTCTCCTTAAATTCATGTGTGGATATTCTTTGGCTCTATACTTTAGAATGCATACATAGAGTCTATGTTAGAGGTTGGGCTTTTCAAGAGGCAGTTGATTAGGCTTTTGGGGTAAACCATTTCCAATACGATTGGTCTCTTTAAGAGAAGAGGAAGTTTGGTATCACGGAGAGAGATCAAATATGCCCAGGTACTGATAAAGGATGACATGTGCTGAAAGATTGAAAATGTGTCATCTACAGGGCAGGGGCTGCCGAAAGAAACCAGCCCCTTGCTCCCCACAGACTCAGCTCTTCAGAATGTGTTTGAAGTCACCAACTCTGTGCAATTCTCTTAGGGAAATTCTAGCAAATTAATAATGAGAGCATTGCATATGTTAAAATGTGAAATTCTCCACTGTTTCTTTTTATATTCATTCTTATGCAAAAGTTCTTTGGAAATATCATTAACCAATGGGACAACTGGAAATTATAGACTTCTTGGTACTGACCCTGAAGTCAGAGTGACTGAGTTTGTTTAATTTTTTGTGTCCCCAAGAGGGTGTTTAGGCAAAGCTGGTTCTACAATATCCATGTTGCTTTCTTCTGTCCTGTGAGGCTACTGTGGTCTGGGCTGAGTGCTTCCTGCTAAAGCTTAGGCTATAGAGCATTAAAATTATGCAGAATAAACATTTTATTCTTATTCAGGATTGTAAACATGTCAGGGAGTAGGCTGAATTAATTAATGCATGTTAAAACAATGCTTGGCGCAAAGTTGTACGGGAGGGCTTTTTTGATCATTTGTTTTCCTTTTAATGAAAATAGATTGTTTTTCTGAGGTAATATATCCTGATTATGGTTTCCCCTCCTTCTACTTTTCCCAGTTTCTCCCCCATCTGGATCTACCCCCTTTCTGTCTCTCATTAGAAAAAGAGCAGGCTTCTAAGGGATAATAATAAAATAAATTATAATAAAACAAAAACGAACATACCAGAACTGGACAAAACAAGTAAACAGAAAGAGCCCAAGAGAAGGCATAAGAATCAGAAACCTACTTGTTCACACACTCATAAGAACACTAAATTGGAAGCTATATATATTGGTTAATGAATAAAGCTGCTTTGGCCTATGGCAGGGCAGAATAAAGCAAGTCAGGAAATCTGAACAGAGATATACAGAAAGAGTAGGCAGTAGCAGGGAGACACCATGTAGCTGCCAAAGGAGAAGGACACGCAGGAACCTTGGGAACCTTACCTGGTAAGCCATAACCTCATGGCAATACACAAATTAATAAAAATTGGTTAATTTAAGATGTAAGAGTTAACTAGAAAGGTGCCTAAGCTATTGGTCACACTGTGTTGTAATTAATATAGTTTCCATGTAATTGCTTGGGTTTGAGAGGTCAGGAAATGAATGAGCAGTCTCTGTTTACAAGATTACACACCTGCTTTCCTGCATCCTTGACTATAAAGCCAGACCCACATGACTGAAGCTGCTAAGTTCTTCTGCTTGATGGGGCTGAAATGTGGCCCCTCGTTCGAATACATTTTCACTAGCATTCTGTTTTTGGTGTTCTCCTTCCCTGCCTATGCTTTTCTTTAATTCCTTTTTACAAGTTGGAAGTTTAGCTGGGTGGGGTCTTGCCCTGAGGTCACCACTCCTTTTATTTCATTAGCATCAGGCTTATCTTTAAATGTTTTTATCTCCTCACTTGTTGGACTTAGCTGTAGTACACTTTCTGGTGCCCCTTTTCTCTTAAACTGTAAATTTTTAAAATTTTTTCTTGGTCACTTTGCTCCTTTTTTGTTATAGATCTGCATAAGGGTGACTAACAGACAAGTAGCACAGTTGGTACTAAAATCTCCTCTGCCAATGCCATTAGTCTAAAGAGGTCAAGACCATGATGGGGACGCTCACTGAAACAGTTTACCTGAACTCACCAACTCCAGCCAGACAGGGAAGGAACCAGCAGAGAACCAAACTAGACCCTCTGAATGTGGGTGACAGTTGTATGGTTGGGGAAGACGGTGGGGCCACAGGCAGTGGCACCAGGATTTATCTCTACTGCTTGTACTGGCTTTTTAGAAACCTATTCTTTTTTGATGGATACTTTACTCAGCCTAGCTGTAGTAGGGAGGACCTTGAACCTTCCCCAAAGCAACGTGCCTTACCCTCTCTGAGGAATGGAGGAGGGGGGGGAGAAAGTGGAGGGAATAAGAGGAGGGGAGGGAGTGAGAACTGGAATTGGTACGTAAAATGAAAAAAAGATAGCTTGTTTTCTTTAAAAAAAAAATAAAACTCTTCAATTAACCCTCAGGTGGATTCTTTGGACAAGGGCAGAAAGCAGTCACATTGTTCACAAATGCATCACTAGAATGGCCTGTAAGCCACTTACATCACTAGAATGGCCTGTAAGCCACTTACATCACTAGAATGGCCTGTAAGCCACTTACATCACTAGAATGGTCTGTAAGCCACTTATATCACTAGAATGGCCTGCAAGCCACTTACTGATATTATTCTCCTCTGAAATCTCTTAAGCATGGCTCTTAGCAACACTGTCTTCAATGCTTCTACTAGGATGGCCCATTAAGTCATGCTTAAAGCACCCAATTACTCTCTTAATCCAAAGTCCCAAAGTCAAAATTCTGCCAAAAAGCAGCATGGTCAGGCCTGTCACAGCAATTCCCACTCCCTCGTACCAACTTCTGTCTTGGTCAATGTTCCATTGCTGTGAGGAGATGCCATGACCGTGGCAATTCTTATAAAAGAAAGCATTTAATTTAATTAACTGGCTTACAGATTTAGAGGTTTAGTCCATTATCATCCCAGTGGAAAGCATGGCAGCACACAGGCGGACATGCTAGCTGAGAGTTCTACATCTGGATCCACAGGCAACAGGAGGAGAGAGCCATGAGGCTCTCTTCAGTGATGCCTGGAAGTAACTTTATATTTATTTTATGATCATTTTATATGTGATTTTCAATAATAAGCAATGTAAAATAAGGCTCACATCAAAATCCAGTTTATATGATCAATGCTATGCTTATAACCAACTGAGATCTTGTTAAACATGAGGTATGTGTCTAATTTATTTTAATTCTACCTCTTCACTTCCTAGAACAATCCCTAGTAAATGGAGAACACCAGTTATACAATCTGCATTAAAGTCACAGAAGTTGTCACCAATTTCAGCTGCTGGGGCAAGGAAAATGAAAAGCCAAGAACTTTACAGGAGAGAGAAGACTCGCACTTTTTGATAAAATAATAGAAACAGAAAATGCTTGTGCCATTAATATTCATCTCTGTCATTAGATTGCTGGTGATAATATATTCAAAACATGCATAACTCCAGCTAAGTCACAGTGTGGGTGTGTAATGGCATGACAATTTATTCTGCACTGGTGTAAGACTTTAAACATATATGACAAATTGTAGGTTGGACTTTTTAACTTACAAGAAGCATTTTATGTCATTTCCAAATAGTTCCTCTTACTAATTCATATGTCAAAACTGCCCTAAGGATATATTTTGTCTTTTAACCTATTTTTCAATTTATAGCCTTGAATTTATAAACTTCTAAGATTCAGTCCCATTACAGACTGACAATATCCATTGTTCTGTATAGACTGGCAATGCTCAGATCTCTGCATAGACCGACAATGTTGTATGAATTGGCAATGTTTAGTCCCTTTTATAAACTGGTAACACTGAGTCTCTTGTATAGACAGCAGTGCTCAGTCCCTGTATAGATTAGCAAATTTTTTGTGACCTTGGGCTCAGTTTAATTTGTACTCACATATCATATTTTGCTTTAATCATATTTAGGGACAAGAAGAGATCCTAGAAGTGAAGACTTGGAGAATATAATTAAAAGCTGATCATTTCCATTAAAATCATAGCTCTGTCAACTGCAGCATTTATGTAGTATATTTAAGCCTCAATTTAGTGTAGCTTTATGCAGAACTTGTAGGCAGAAACCAAAGAGAATATTGACAGTGATAGAATTTAAAGTTTCTATTGCATTATTAATAGTAGCATTAAAGATAGGAAAATTCTTGTATTAAAAATCTTCGTTGTGGCTCTGCTATCTGTGCTTTTTTTCATGTTGACAGCCTCATGAGAAACAGTGTCAAATCTGAGGTGCTAAGATGATACATTCCAGAGAAGAGGTTTGGATCACCTTATGTGCCAAGACTTGGGAGCTGAATGGAGACAGGTGGCCTCAGAACTGTTTCCCCGCGGTTGATACTGAAACTGAGATCTGATGGGGTGGGGGCAGAAGGAACTAGCTGAAAGGAAAGCTTAGTCACCCCAAGAAGAGTATGAGGCAGAGGAAGCTGTGGTGGAAATGACAGAAGGGATTGTGGCGTCGTTTCAGGCTTCATGATTCATTTCAGAATAGTCTTAAAGTGCTGGAGTCGGGAGGAAGAAAAAAGGTTTTAGATGGAGTCAGGAAATCTCTACTTATGATGCAGCCTGTAATGGTAAAGTGCATCCCACAGCAACAGGCACAATCTATGCTCTGGGCTGCGTNCCTCCCTTCTTTCCTTCCTTCCCTTTTTCATGAATAATCAACTGCTCCACTTTTCTTATAATTTTACTGTTTGTCTTTCTGTTTATTATTGGCAGCCCTCGGGATTGAACCCAAGGCTTTTCATATATTTGGCAAGAGTTCAACCACTGAGCTATAACTTTGGGCTTCTTTATAGATTTTGGGTTGAGTCCAGGTCTAAGCTGTCCAGAGACTCAATCTATAACCTTTTGTAGCCTTGAACTTTCCACCTTTCTGGTTCAGCCTCCTGATAAAAGGCATTGCAGGAATGTAGCACCAAGCCTGGCAGCTTTATGTTATTTTCTCAGTGAGGAGCAGCTGGGGATGCAATGTGATCAATCTTGATGCATGTGCGAATTACACTAAGTAGCCTGGCTCCATTATTCCTGAGCTTTGAAAAGAGCTCCCTCTCTCGTGAACATATTGTATTCGATGTTTGCACTGATGTCTTCTAAATCTGGGTGATCCACCGAGCCAAAATTAAAGCCGTGACACACGGTGTCCCTGAAAGCTTTAGAGGCAAAGGGACTACAGGGGTAATTTAGCAGCTCATTCCTCAGTTAGAGAAGCTGAGGATAAGGGACATTTGATATGATCTACAGCTATTTTTAGAGACAATAAGAAAGTACACGTTTCTTAATTGCTAGTCTGTAACTTTTATCTTTTTGTCCTGATTGGCTTTAACTGTCAATTTGGTATAACTGAGAGAGGAGAGCCTCTGTTGGTTGAGGACTTGCCTAGATCAGCTTGGCCTGTGAGCATGCCTACTGGAGATTACCTTTATTGTTAATTGATGCAGGAGGGCCCAGGCCACTGTGAGCAGTACTGTCCCTAAATAGGTGCTTCTGAACTGTGTAAGAAAGCTGGTTGAGTATAAGGCAGTCTGTGATCCAGCCACTGGGAGCATTTCATCATTTCTGCTGTACTACCTTGGCTGCGAAGAGAGGTTTTTAATTGGTGGTGATGCTGCATGGATTAGCAAGCAGGTCTACCTTCAAATTTCTACTGAGAGTTCCTGCCTTAACTTCCCTTGGCTTCTTTTCTGTTGCTGTGACAAGACACCATGACCAAGGTAACTTATAGCAGAAAAGGTTTTTTTCGG
>LOEQ01005416.1:54575-71525 GCA_001685075.1 Bramus lutescens
CCTTGGACACCTGGGAACCCCTCTAGAGCCAAGACTCTTGCCAACCCTAAAATGAATCCCTTAATTAAGATATCTTCTTCCCTGCTTCCATGGTTGAGATGGAGCAACTTCCTTCTTTGTAAAACTGTAATAAGACAGTCTCCGTTGCTTTCCCATACCATGTTTTCTATGCTATTCAGTAAATAGAGAGCAAAGCCCTTTGTTGGGGTCAGACAAAGACAGGGGAGAGGGGGAGGTTTCTAATTTGGGCTTGCTCTTCTCCAAACTACTCCAAGAGGAAATAGCTTTATTTTCATTTCATTTCTTAATGAAATTTTCAACGCATTTCACAATGTAGAAAGGAGTCTACATGCTGCTAATGACTTGCTTGTTCTAAGTTAAGCTTTAACCCATCTGGTGCCTTAAGAGGAATATGAGACTCAGTACTTTAGGGATTATGTGAACCCTGTTGCACACAGAAAGACTGATAACAAGGAAAAGGCACAAGAAATGTTAAGGAGAAAAGCACCAACTTGTAAGTCTGAGACAAGGCTGGCTATTTGACCAGAAAGAAAAGGCTGAACTTTGCAATGGCCAAGTTTGTTCCCGTGCCCTACAAAATGTGCTTTCTGGATATAAGAAGAGCACAGATTCAGGGGCTGACCATAATATCAGGTGGTTAGGTTTTAAATAAAGCACAACCTAAAGTTGTGTCACTTGAGGTGCCAGGCACTTTGGTCTTCGGCATTCTGGGTACAGTAGGATAAACACCTCTCTGAACATAACTCAGATCAAGTGCTACACTCTAACAGTTTTATGTACTATTTAGAGTCAAAGCCTAAGTTCATGCAATAGATCCTCAAGATTGTACAGATAACCCAACCGTTACTGTTTCAGGGTTTTCATTACTGCGAAGACACCATGACCATGGCAACTCTTATAAAGGAAAAACATTTAATTGAGTGGCTTACATTTTCAGAGGTTTAGTTCATTATCATCATGGTGTGACATGGTGGCATGCAGGCAGACATGGTGCTGGAGCTGAGATTCCTACATCTTAATAGGCAGGCAACAGGAAGTGGTCTGAGACACTGGGAGGTGTCTTGAGCATATATAAGACCTCAAAACCTGCCTCCACAGGGACACAGTTCAAACAGGGTCATGCCCCTTCCAACAGGGCCACACTCACTCCAACAAAGCCACACCTCCTAATAGTGCCACTCCATTTGGGGGCCATTTTCTTTCAAGTCGCTACAATGGACTAAACCTCTGAACTATAAGCAATCTCAGTTATGTATTTTCCTTTATAAGAACTACTGTGGTCATGATGTGCCTTCATAGCGATAGAACATTGAATAAAATGTAAGGGTCATGCCTCAACATAATAAAGATGATTTACAGCAAGCCCAGCCAACATTAACCAAATGAAGAGAAACTCGAGACATTTTCTTTAAAATCAGTATGCAGATAAGGATGTCCACTCTCTCCATGTCTATTCAATATAGTCCTTACAGTTTTAGCTAGAGCAATAAAACAACCAAAGGAAATCAATGGGGATACAAATTGAAAAGGAAGAAGTCAAAGTATCTTTATTTGCAGATGATATGATAGTATACAGAAGTGACCTTAAAAACTCCGCCAGAAACTTTCTACAGCTGAGAAACACTTTACTTTCAGGAAAGTAACAGGATATAAAATTAACACACAAAAATCAATAGCACTCCTATATATAAATGAAAACTAGACTCAGAAGGAAATAGGAAAACATTACCTTTTACAATAGCGTCAAAAGAATTAAAATATCTTAAGATAACTCTAACCAAGCAAGTGAAAGATTTATATAATAAAACATTTAAGACTTTAAAGAAATATTAGAATATAGGAAGATCTCCTATACTCTTGGATTTTCAATATTATGAAAATGGGTTGTTGACAGAGGTTTCTGTCCCACCCAGTCCCGCAGCCATTCAGTCAAAAAAACACACAGAGGCCTACATTAATTATAAACTGGTTGGCCTATTAGCGCAGGCTTCTTATTAACTCTTACATCTTAAATTAGCCCATAATTCTTGTCTGTGTTAGCCACGTGGCTTGGTACCATTTATCAGTGAGGCATCCTCATCTTGCTTCTTCTACATCTGGGTGACGACTGTAGACTGAGTCTTTCCTCTTCCCAGAATTCTCCTGTTCTGGTCACCCCATCTATACTTCCTGTCTGGCTACTGGCCAATCAACATTTTATTAAACCAGTGCAAGTGACAAAACTTTACAGAGTACAAGGCCACTGTCCAAGAGCAATGGGTATCATACCAAAAACAATCTGTGATTCAATGCAATCACTAGCAAGATTCTAATACAACTCTTCATAGATCTTGAAAGGACAATTTTCAGTTTCCTATGGAAACACACACATACACACACAAATATTGACCTGGCAGCATGATACGCTGGTGTAATAGTGATATCGTGGAAGTAAACCACCGCTATCTCATAGGATTTAAGGTCCACTCCATGAAACAGAACCCATGGCTGACACTGGGTAGCCAAGAACCAGAGACAAGATATGGGCCTAAAGGAAAATCAAATGCTATTGTTCTGATTAAGGACCATAGAAATAAAATGACTCTAATGACATGCTGATAGAGATCAGTGACCAGCTCAGCCATCATCAGAGAAACTTCCTCCTGCAGTAGATGGGAACAAATCCAGAGATTCAGAACTGGCCAATATGCAGAAAGTGAGAAACTTTGATACACCCAGTCTTAAACGGTATATCTTCATTGAACTCCTCCCTCAAGGCTCACAATCTATGCAGAAAAGGAAGTGGAAAGATGGTAAGAGCCCATGGAGATGGAAGACACCAGGAAGAGACAGTGCCTTTCAGACACAGCAGGACTCATTATCATGCACTTTTGTTTTTTTTTATCTTTACTAAATGGTAAAATTATATGTATACCAAAGCATTGCTTTGAAATAAATTTATGAGTCAATTCATTACCAGTAAAAAAAAAAACTGTGAGTGAAGTGGATATACTACTCTGGGTAGGAACAAAAATGAAGAGAGACAAATTACTGAGAGGAGAGCCAGGTGAGGACTCAACATCAAATGTAAACAGGTCTGTGTTCAGTAGCAACAGTCTAATCCCTTTGACTCAGTGTAACTGTAGCCTTCATCATTTACTCGTTATGTTCAACATTATCTCTTAAAGAAAATGGTGGCCCCATTTACTTCCTGTGACACAGAGGTCCAAACTAGCATAGGTCACATTGCTTAGAACATAAAATATTGGTGAGAAAATCGATCATTTAATTTTCCTTCCAATTTTGCATTTTCATTAATAATTATATCCATTTCCCATTGATGATTAATTCACATCTACATTTACCTATATATAACCTGTAGGTAACTTAATAATTTAACCTTGTAATTTCTTAATTTGTAGCTAGCCTAAACTCTCAAATTCTCTGCAGGATCATACTTTTTAGCACCTGTAACTGTCTGCTTGAAGCGCTGAGTGAGTGAAATTTTTAATGAGTACTTTAAATGGGAAAGAAAACAATGGGGCGTGCTGTTGGCTAGGTGCAGTTTATATTTATTCTAATTCTTTGAAAGTCCCTAGTCTCCAGAGTTTCTATTACGAATCTTATCTGGTCAGGATATTTTGTTTATCAGATTCTCCCTCACTCGCTCACTCACTCAGAACTACAGTGCCAGCCTCTTAGCCAGAGAGACTGGGCCTGGCCTGGAGCGGTGAGCAGTCTGTGTGTCTTCTATCTTGTCTTTGGTGCAGGAGGTAGATGTTCTTGTGCTTGATAGGAACCATCACATCTATGAAAAGTTGAGTATTTAAGAGTTTATTTCTTCAGTGTCATTTCCAGGTAAGACTATTCTCAGTTGAGAAATTTAAAAATATCTCACTGAAAACCCTATTCTCTAACTTCCAGAGCAGTGTTTAGAAGCCCATATTGTCAAAACTGCAGTTTGATGCCTCCTTTACTAAACCAGGGTTTGTGACACTCCAGGCCCTGAGCCAGCAGGGTGTAAATGCTGTGTTTTGTACACTGTCAGCTTTCCTCAGCATATCTAACTGGTATACACCGCTGCAAGCACTTCTCTGCTTTTCTCAGATCTGAGGAAATGACATTTTACACTGAAAAAGTGAACAATGCATTTTGGAGTACATTCTTACTTTACACAGAGAATTTCTGGCTTCCTTGTTGCCCTCGCCACCCTTACCTCCCTGAAAGGACTCATGCTTAGACCGACTGCATCTCCAACAAAAGCCGTGTTAGGGTAAACCGCATGCTAGCCTGTATGTTCTACAGTACTCTTAGTTTGTAATACTCAAATTTGGGGGTCAAGTTTTAACAAAATTAATATTAAGTCACTAATATTAATATAATATTTCTACCTTTATGGGCCAAAATAAATCACAGTGATTTCTGCAAATGTAAAAATGTGCCAAAAGTGCCCCAGTGAAATATAACTCTATTTAGGAGACCAAAATATGTATCTTGATAATACCAAGAATTTTGGTGCAAAAGGATCGTTTGTTCTTGCTGTACATTCAGGTCACCTGGCATGGTAATTGGAATGTCCACCTCTGTGTTGACACCAGAATGGAGGAAATGCAGGAAACATGGGGTTAGATTGGTTGTCAGTATAGGCTGATGAGAAATTGTGTTCTACTAACTTGGTTTTCCTACAAGAGCAGCCGATGTATTCATTTCTCTGCGTGATGCTGTCTAAGGCAGACTTTGCAGTGACGAGAGCCTCTTAAACTTAACTTGTTTTGTCTGCTTTGTTTCTGGTACTTCAGTACCAACCTGAAGTTTTTCTTGACTATGTATATCTTCAGCCTTTGGAAAACAGAAAACCATTTTTTAAAGTACTATCATTATTTGCCTCTTAAGTCTCCTCTGTTTGGGAGCTATAAATAATGTAGTTATGCTTTTTCTAATTTGTTACTTTCAAAAACAGCACTTTCAATTTTTGTTTTAATCTAGAGAAACTGAGCAGTAATGTAAAACAATATGTTACTTTGGAACACATTCCCTAAGCATGGTTTGTTTTCCTGCTCATATTTAAGCAAATGGTTGTCTTACCTAGCATTCTTGGAGAATCAATTGGTTTGAAGATAAAGGAATCCAGATGTCACATGAACATCAGGAAGAGGCCACTCTATTAGTTTAACATTTAATTAGATAGTCTGTATAAAATAATTCAAATGTAGACAAATGAGACTTGTCAGACTGTTTTATGGTATGATAATTTTGTATCTTCATGAAAACAATCAAGGAAAACCAGCTTTTTCTATTATAAGGAGAAACTAGCTTTTGGTATTTTGTTGTTACTGAGATTTATATTTAGAGTAAAGTTTGTTTGACAATTAAGAACAAGCTTACTTCAAAAAATGATTATTTCTGGGTTGAATAGTTGGTTCATTGCTAAGAGCAGTAACTACTCCTCCAGAAGACTCCTGACTTGGTTTTTCATTTCCCATGTTGGGTGGTTCACAACTGCTTGTAACTCCATGTCCATGGAATCTGACACCTCCTTCAAGACTCCACAGGTGCACACACACACATGCATGGCATAGATACATGCATACACATACACACACACACACACACAAATTAGAACAATAAAAATAAACATTGTAAAAAGCCATTTTTAACTCTTCCATGCTTCTCTATGACCTTTACAGGCCTGTTTGATCTTGATAATGACTTTCTCCCTATACCCAACATCATGACACTTTTTCAGTAGCAACATTTCCCTGCTATGGAACAATGGCCTTTATCAAGGGCCGTAATAGTTAGAACATGAAACACAAGGTGATGAGGATGGTTTATTGATAGATTTCTTGCCAATTTTGGATTTTTTTGTAATTCATAGTTGCATTCATTTTGTTTCACTAATCAAGTCTGTCTTCCTTTATTTCTTTATTACCAATTTCTACAAACATTGATTTTCCCCTACAATGTAACAGAATTGAAAGAACTGAGGTTGATTGCAGTGCTTTGGCTAAGGCTAGTGCTTTAGAAGGCATAGTTTCCTGTGCTCTAGGTAACTAACCAAGCATGTCAAATGCTTCATGTAATTTGAATAAAATATTATTAAAGGGCTCAGGAGATAGCTAAGTTGGGAAAGTGCCTGCCTCTCTGACCCATCCAGCAGGTCCAGTTATTCATGGTCTTAAGAGGCTCTACCTGAAAATCAAGGGCGGGGAGAAAAGAAGGAGACCAAGCAGATAGAATATTGTCAAGGTCTCTGTTTATTCAGTACAGCTTCATAGCTTATATAGTCTTCCAATGAGGAATTTGGCAAAGCAGGGGCGGGAGGGGGCGGAAGGTTGTCAAGCAGGCAGGGTTATCTAAAACTAAACTTTAACTTCCTTGCTGTTTGCTAAGCTGAAACATCTATAATTAACTAACTTCCTTATCTAACTTCCTTACTTCTTGTGTAAGCTGAAACATCTGTGATTATCTAACTTCCTTATCTAGCTTTCTTACTGCTGATCTCAGTAAGTTTCCATTTGTCAGCTAAGTTACCATTTCTCAGAAATGGCCAGGCTTAGGTNGGTTATCTAAAACTAAACTTTAACTTCCTTGCTGTTTGCTAAGCTGAAACATCTATAATTAACTAACTTCCTTATCTAACTTCCTTACTTCTTGTGTAAGCTGAAACATCTGTGATTATCTAACTTCCTTATCTAGCTTTCTTACTGCTGATCTCAGTAAGTTTCCATTTGTCAGCTAAGTTACCATTTCTCAGAAATGGCCAGGCTTAGGTCTGGATTTTTCTGGCTAGGGCTATGCCTTGGGCCTAAATCTAGGCCCAGAGTTCCTAACACCTCTCAATACTGAAGACCTGGGTATGATCCCAGAAGCCATTTTAAAATCCAATAACGGCAATATTAAACTTATGTAATCATAGTCCTGGTGGGGCCAGCCTGAGGACTTGCCTAGGTCAGTGAAAGATGGGGTTGGGTCTTAAGGGAGAAAAAAAAGAGGAGGGAGAAGCCTCTTTAGAAATGACACCTGAGAAGGTCTTTGTCTTTCACAAGCAAGTGCACATGTCCACATACAATCCCCTCATATATACCTGCACACACATGAACATGCACATACAAAAAACACATATAAAACAAAGAAACATCCAGATAAGAATTTGTAAGTATTAACAGGTTAATTGTTCTTCACTATGAATATGTTCTCAGTCTCTAATGGTGTTTTAGGACCATTATGTTATTTTATTGCTTGATATTTGAGCACTACCAGAGCAGATCTGAGTTCTCTTCTTTCTTTTTTCTTTTCAATATAATATCAGAAATGTATTCTTTGAGGATGTCATATATGCACACAATGAATTTTGATCATACTCACCCCAAACTCTCTCTACCAACTCCTCCAAGATCCTGCAACCATGTTCCACTCTCAACTTCACAATCTCTTTTTAAAATAGAACCAGTGGAGTCCAAGCAGAGTGAGCCATGTTTGTATGGGTGGGAGGCCATCCAGTGGAGCAAAACCAACTTACCAGAGGCCGCACTCCTAAAGAAAACTGACTGTCCCATTTCTAGAAGCCATCAAGTCTCAATAGCTACTCAGCTAGGGGTAGGGGCTCATGTGCCACCCCATTCTTGCTGGAAAGTTAGCTGAATTCGTCGCAACGGCATGAATGCGTGAGCACAGCGATCCTGTAATGTGCAGAAGACACTGCTTTGCCCCACTCTACCCCAATGTCTGGCTCTTACCAGCTTCCTGTCTCCCTCCTCCACTGCAATCCTTGAGCTTTGTGGCAGAGTGTGTGATATAGATGTTTTGTTTATGGCTGAGCACTCCACAGAAAATTGTTCTCTAAACTTTGACCAGTTGTGAAGTCTCTGTATTAGCAGATGTTTATTGCACAAAGACACGTCTCTGGTGAGGACTGAAAACTACACTAACTCATGGATACAGAGTACCTATTCAGAAGGCACCTTTAACTGTGTCTATTTAACAAGATAATAGTAGTAGGTTCACCTCTGGGGCCTAGGAGTGCCCCAGCCAAGGGTTCTTGGCCAGATAGATAGCACCAGGCATGAGTTTCCTCTTGGCTTTAAATCTAATCACATAGTGGTTGGTTACCAACGAAATATTCATGTCTCTTGCTCACCCATATGCGTCTTTTGCCTGGCAGTTTAAAATGTGCCCTTTCATTATCAATTGTGAATTATTATTATATGCAAATATTGCATTTCTTTCTGGCCATACATCTATGAAGACTTGGTAAATTTTATTCTAATTCATGTAGTAACTTGCCAGCTTATCAGTTAACTGTTTTCTATTGTAAAAGCACGTTTTTAAGTCTTTGGAAAAGAGACAACTCCTTTTTTCTTTGAACTAGAGGAGAAAGAAAGCTCTATGTGATCTGAGATTAGATTTCTGTTTTCTAACCTGTGCTCAAACTTTATTTTCCTGCCTTGAATAAGCTTGATTCCAGCTGCCTGTTGAGGTCCTATAGGTCCTCTGAGAAATAAAACCCTATCTTATCCCTTAGTAGGAACTACAGTGTTCCCACATTTCCCATCCTCCTGATGCCATCTCTGTTTTTAATGTTCAAACGTAGCAGCAAGACTCGAACCTGCATAGTTAGCAAATCCAGGCCTTTTGCTAATATTTAAAGTTGCCTCCAAACGGCACATAACAGGTAACTAACGGGTACCCAGGTACTAGTGTAGCCTGTTCAGAACCAGTGAGACACTGGCTTTTCTACCTTTAGAAGTCATCAGAAAAAATTACCCCTCTGGTAATTTTATAAATTTTGTCTTGTTTTTAGAGATCCAGAGTTCGAAATACTTTCCTACATTTTATTTCTAGCACATAACCAGTTTACTCTCTGGCATCCAACTTTAGCTGCATGCCTGTGGCTTTGCATTCACTGGCATGGACCAGAGCTATGTACAGCTGGAATCACCACCCTGCTAGCTAGGTCTTCCTTTCTTTTCTCCAAGTGGGTTCTGGATCTTCCCTGGACCCCCTTTTGGGCTGCTGTCAAACTAGGCAGCTGCCTTGAAGCCCGTTCAGGCTTCTACTGTTCTGTGCAGTAGCAGGTTAGCCTCACATCTTCATCATCGTCATCGGCAGATTGGTGAGACAATTGGGAGTTCTTAAAGGGAGGAATTGGTTAAAAGAAAGTTTCTTCCTACAGTAAAAAATGGAAAACACTGTTATGATGAAGAGAGTAAGGTCTCTGTATGACTGCATGATGAATGGTTTAAAAAATGAATCAACTAAGTGAAGGGATAATCAATCACCTTAACCGGGATTGACATAATGTTAATTACCTTTTTGATAATCTTTATTGTCAGTTTGATAATTTTTGGTTAACCTCTTAAAAAGTTGGTTAATATGAGTGATAAGATACAAGTTTTAGAAAAACTTATTAAAACAGAGCCTAGAGATATCCGGAACCAGACAGCAATTTAGAGGAGAACCAATTTCAGTGTTGCAATATAAGGTTAGAGAGGAACAGACCAAGATTTTCAAATAAGCAACTTTAATTTATCTAGTAACTTTACAGGAACTGCCAAATGGCAGATATCCCCAGTGTTCCTTAAGTGCTCACTGGAATACTGTGGAAATGTTAGATTTAAGGAGATTCAAGGAAGCAATAGTCTCATTTGCCATGCATTCACTGATTGTGAAGCAGATGTTAAACTCACAGTCAACTTGTAATAGAAATATCCCTCAAGACTGGAGAGTCTTAGTTATAGAAATCTTGGAGCTTGGTCCTTAATTGTAATGGAGAACCTGATGGAAAGATGAGGCTAAGACCATTGAACAACTTTGTAGGGCTAGAGGTATGGAAATCTCCCATGACCAACTTCTTGGAGAGGGAGATTATGCTAATGTACAAAGGCAATCTCTATATTATGATCACACCCTGGCTTTATGCCAAACAGCTGCTTTGGATGCTTAGGACAGAATTGAAGAAGTAGGAAAGATTGACTTCAGTAGTAAATAGAATGAGGCCAAATTCAGAAGCTAGACAAATAATAATTGAATCTCTGGCTTTCGGAATGCTATTTCCCAATGCAAAAGGATAATTAGGCCTTTAAAGGCAAGATCAGCACCCTTGGAGAAATAAATCTGAGATATAACCAATATTAAATCTCATGACCATGATGATGCTTGGGTTGGAGAGGTGATTTCCAGAGGTTTGAAGAAAAATTGAAACGTCAAATGTTTTAATTGTGGTAAATAAGGTCACCTAAAAAGAAATTGTAAACAGGATGTTCCTAGAAATAAAGTGTTTATAAGCATAATCCAAACAGAACACCTCTCCTTTCTGGATTATGTAGAAGGTATGGCAAGGCCAGGTATTAGACTAAAAAATGTAGATCGACAAGGGGCAGTCAATGTAGTCTTTTGCCATCAGGAGACCCCTTGAGGGGCCTCTTGCAAACTGCCATGCCAAATTTGGTTCGGTTGTGTCATGGCATTGTGAAGGAAACTCCTGCCCAGAGCAATTAAAGAACCTAAAATGCTAATGCCTGTTGTCAGAAACCATACTGCTCTGGATGATAGAACAGTGAGAAGTGAGAACAAAATTTTCAGGAGAAATCATAAATCCAAGTTGATAAAGATTAGATTTCAAACCTCCCCAAAGTTAGGTTTGGGGTTGGGTTTTGTTTTGTTTTGTTTTCTTTCCAGTTAAATAAAAGCAACTATCTTGAGGCATTTAAAGACCTTTGGACAAATGAGCATCCAAAGAAAAAGGGAGAACACCCAGGAAAAATTACCAAGAAAAGGAATAATCTGACTTAATGAGATCTCTGAATTCTCCAAAAAGATGATGGGGCCCCACAATGATGACTCCACCCGGACTATGATAACACCACTAAGCTGAAAAAACACCACCTAAAGATTGACTTTGGACTACAAACTGCTTAGGAAAATTTCAAGGTGGCTAGCTGAGATGACCCAGCCTCACAGACTACTCTAGCCAGGACTCGAGACAAGTCCTGTACTCTCCCATTATGCAGAGACTGGAAAACTAATGATAAAGCTACCTCTCTCAGGACTTGACAATTAACCCAAATTTTTCTTTTCAGGATCCCCTAAAGATGTCGTCACGACCTAGACAGCAGGAAATAAATTTAAGAACATGATGCCCACATTCCCAAGAGGTGGGGTGGGTGATTTTTGGTTGTTCATTGGGCTACTGATATTTGTCATTGTTTAGGGGGGTTGGTTACAAGTTGTTATTGGTAATAGCCAGGAAAAAAAGATAAACAAAGGAGGTTTGATTCAGAGTTCTTGTTTTAAAGAGAAAAGAGGGGAAATATAGAAATTTGGTAAAAAGGTAGATTACTGAATCTACTTTTAAATAAAAAAGCAGTATTTTAAAAAATTTTAAATATTTTACATTGATACAGATTTTTTATATTAATACAAATTTAAGATTGCTTATGTTAGAACATACTGTACACATGTTTCTAATCTTGTTCAAGGTATTATACCTAAATAGCTCATTTAAAATGTAATGCAAATTTCTAGTCCTTGAAAGTTATTATTACCAACTATTTAGGATAATAAGGAAGTGCATATTAGTAATTAGTCAGCTATTACAATTGAACTTGTAGTCATAATAGGTATGTTTTCAAGGTCAAACAGAGATATAGTTTAGACAGATAGGTCATCTTTATACACTTAAGAGATATACAGAATGTGGCACTTAAGATGTTTTAATAACATGGGTTTTTTTTCTTTTATGACAACAAGACATGTCTGTTTCTGAGGGCACCAATCTGCTTTGGAGAAGATGATGGACATCAAAGAAACTCCACATGGAGTTTACTTTCTTGTGGCAAAAGTTAGCTACTGAGCAAGAAAGTGCTCTTGCCTTGACTGCTGACAGTATGCTGTCCTAATTGAACAAGCAGAACACAAAAGAGAGTGACTCCCAAACCTTTCCAAGACAAGGTGGGACAATTCTTCAAAAATTCTGCTTCATATAAAAGTATGTTATATATTCTACGCCTATAGGCTGAAGATGGATGCCCCAGTGTTCCAGAGGAACCTTGGGTGACTGTCCAGGCAGCCAGATGTTTCTGTCATTTCTCACATTTTTTGGAAGCTTGCACTTCCTGCTTACTTGGTTAATATTATTTCCTTCTTGGGTCTTTGAGGGAGTTGAATACTAGATAGTTTTCCTTATTTACCAGACTTGGAAAAGAAATTCACTAAAGAGATGCAAAGTGTATAAGGTTGAGAGACATAAAAGGATAATTTTGGATTGGTAATGAAAGTTAGAATAAAAGGTGAATTAGGTACAATGCTTTGGACTCACCAAAATAGGATAGATAAAGGAGTATTTTCTTTGAATTTATCAAATGCAAATAAATGGACTTGACATTATTGATGTACTTATTGCCTGTATATATCATATATATTTATTGTACTCAAGTATACAGTTATTATATTAGGTATAACCTTTTTTATTTTAGACAAAAAAGGGGAAATGTGATACTTTGTTCGTGCATTAACAAATAAAGCTTGTCTGAAGATCAGAGTGTGGAGCTAGCCACAGCAGTTAGCCATGGAGGCCAGGATAACTAATCCCAGCACTCAGGAGACAGAGGCAGATGGATCCCTGAGTCAAGGCCACCCTAGGCTACATGAGATTGAATCAGTCTAAAAGAGAAACAAAGGCAGGCAGTGGTGGCTCATACCTTTAAACCCATCACTAAGGAGGTGGATATGGCTGTACGGAGAGAGGAATACAAGGCGGGAGGAGACAGGAGCTCAGGATTCAGTCTGAGGTTTCATAGAGTAGTCATTCAGTCTGAGGACTTGCCCACTTGGGTCTGTTGATTTCAGAGAGGTAAGAACTAGTGGCTGGCTGCCCTGTTTCTTTGATCTTTCAGGTTTCAACCCCTAATATCTGACTCTGGGCTTTTATTATTAAGACCAGTTAGAAATTGTGCTACAACTTTAGGTACTGAATTCATGTTTATTGATGACCAACTGAATGAATAAAACTGGTGTTTACTAAGCATACGCTAATTGTCCTTGTTTCCTACACTTCACCTTACCGTAACTTTATCTAAATAGATTCTAATTTGTTTCTTTATTTTCTAAGTTGCATTACATTATTTGGGTCTATTTCATGGTCTGTGCTGAGTATTGAAAAGAATAAACAGTTTTCCATCACCAATTATTTCACTGTATTCTGCAACTCTTCACATATTCTGTAATGTGTGCTTCAGTGAATAATATCCACTCATCCATCTATCACTTAATTGACCATCCATCCATTATTAATTCAGAGTAGCATCATGATTTAAACTTAAACCATTTATTTTCCAAGAACTATTGGGTGTTCAGAGGGAATAAACTTGTTTGTCAGAACCAGGCACACAGTCTAGTGGGAGAGACAGACAATAAAAGAGGAATACATTGGGATAAACAGTACAAAGCAAACAGGAGCCAGATTTTTTTTTCTTGGATTAGGGACATTGTAAAATGACAACATGTCTGCACCCACTGACTCAATTCTAACACCTCTCAGCCATGTATTATTTTATTGCATGGTGGTACTCTGAACCCCTTTTAGCTTACAGGTTCCAGAAAATCCTGTGATGGGTCAGATTTGACTCAGGGCCTGCTGCATTGAATCTCTTGCTCTATATTGCTCCGCATGACCTTTCTAACAACCATAGCAGGGATTAATTTCATATTGCTCAAAAGAGCATCCCAAGTTTCATCTAATGCTTGCCCCAAATCTACATGACCATTCTCATCTCCATCCTCTTCCATGACTCAGAAGTTCCCTGCATTTATTAGATTATCCTTTGTAACTATAAGGACAATCCAAAGAAAGTTAATACTTTTATGCCATTTTTATGTTGTCATATCCTCCAAAAGCCTCTAGTTCATAATTTGTTTAAATAGCAGACTTCCGTAAGACACACATCAAGTGTCCTGTACTCATTACTGGTTTTCTTGCAGCTCAACAGAATGCCATCCTCTTCACTTGCATTTGAGTGGTACTTTATACACATATTTTTCCCCTCAGAGTTTGCCACATTAATAATTTTTTCCTAAATTACTTCAGTTTTCTTGCAATGAGTTTCTGAGCACATAGATAAAATGTTCAATAAATGCTTCTGTAATAAAGAGATGACTTATCCAAATTACCCATTGTTGATAAGTCAATATTACTGTCAGTAATTTCCACTTTGTGTATGGACAAAACAACTTTTGTGTAATCATAACACAGAACTCAAAGTGATGCACTGCATTTTAATTTAGCAAACCTCATTATAGTTAGTTTGTTCTGTAGATTTATTCTCCCTGCTGACTCTTTCTTGGAAGATAGTCCTCTAGTTCAAGAAATCTTGTATATATGCTGCTGGTCTTATGCAGAAAATGAAACAACTCTGACACTAAGATGTGACAGCCTCTTGGGAAATGCTCCAATTTTTCTGTTAAGCCTCTGGGAGACATTTCACATTTAACCATGGCGTATCATCGTTTTAACTGAAGTCTCTTCTTGAAAATTATCCTAATTGAAGGCAGTTGTATTGTAAAGCTGTAACATATTCTATTTCTGTCATTCATGCATATGTTACTATGGACTAGAGGATAAAAAGAAATTCTATGCAGAGGGTTATGAAGTCATGAATATTCTGAACCCTCCAGAGCTTGTATAACACTACCGCCTGGAAAATAATCAGACTTTGTCACATGGTGTCAAGAACATCCCTGCAATACTGTGCCAGCTTCGGAATGTGTATGCTCCTGAATATGAAAACTCTTGGAGTAGATTTTTCTTCTTGTACCAGAATGATGTAATGACCACATGGTGAATCTATAGTCACTGGTAGGGACTCTCCCAAAAGAATGGTCCTCTGTCACTTTCTTCCATCGTTCTAGAAATGATCAACGGTTATTTGGGGAGCCCCTTTATTCTTTGTTACAATCTGAATTTCTAGCATATTTTGCCAGGTAAAGGCCTGAGGGTAAAGGTAAGAGAGTTTTTATCTCGTTCCCATTTTGTAGGCTAGTAACTGACACTATTAGATTATAACATCTGCAGGTGTATTTTTCAGTTAGCTTGGTATAAAACACTTACAACAGTATCTTTGGTATTTGTTGACACTGATATATTAGTTTGCTTATGTCTTTACAAGTGAAGTGTTATTTTAAAAGTGGTCTTCAATGTTTCACATTCTTTTCTTTCAAAACAGAGTGTAACTTACTGAAGTCTGAATTAAATGTCTGAATTACCAGGCCTGCTCCTTAATAGATACATGATGATGGGCAAGATATTTAACCCTTGGCTTCACTTTATTCATTCAGAAAATGGGATAATGGAGTATTTAGTATAGTATGTCATACAGAGTTGTTTTAAAGATTAAAAGAACAAATGTAAGTGTTTAAAACCCTATCTAGGGGCTAGGAAGACAGCTCAGAAGTTAAGAGTACTTGCTGCTCTTCCAGAGGACCCAGATTTGATTCCTAGCTTATCAATTCTCCTTTTGATAAACCTTCAGTGAGCTACTATAGTATCTAACACACAGCCAGCAGACTAGAGAACTATTAAAAAAAATCCGAGCCTGTGGAAATAACAGCCTACTATTTATTTGACCAACATTTAACTTGGGCTTTTCTTTGACATGTTATCAAACCATACTCTTTCTAGATAATCACTCTTTGTTTTATTTGTTTTCATTTTTCTTATCTCAGAATCTATTCAGATGTCTATTAGAATACTATCCTCAACAATATATTTTCTTCTTTTTTATAAATACAAACAATCTTGAGTCATTTTAACTCACGAGGACAACTGCCATAAACATCTGACTAAGCTGAGCTGACGTAAACACAAACAGGAACAGATCAAATTGCCTCAATCAAGTCCAATCAGTTATTTGTCAAGAAAGAGCAAAGAGTTGACAGGATTTTAAATTCAAAACTTTTTAGTCATGCCTTATTTCGCTCCAGCCCCAAGCTCTTTCTCTCCTTCTGTTGTCCTGCTAACACAAATGTTAGCTATTTTCAGAGTCTCAGGAATCCCTGAGGCCCTGTTTTTCCATACATACCCATTTGCTTTCTCTCTACTATTCAGTGTGGAAGACCTTTTATCTTCCATGCTCACTAATCCTGCCTTCTGTTCCACCCCATCTTCATTCTACAGTTAGCCCAAGTCCATGAGCTTTTGGTTATTGCTCTTTTACAATTCTCTAAATTTTAGTTACGTCTTGATATTCTCTATATCTTTGCTTACACTAGCTGTAAATTTGTTTAAAGCATGATTTTACCTGCTTCCTAAAGGGCTTTTGAGACAACTCAATCAAAAGGTTGCCAAACAATTCTAGCATCCCTGCCATCTCGGAGTTGACATCTATCAATTATCTCTTTTGTTGTCCGAGTTCTGATTTTCCCACCTCACTTCCTCGGGCGTCAATCCAGCACAGGCAGGGGACGATCTCCATCCACCTTGTTACTGTTGGAAGGAATCCAGAGACTTTGTGTCTCCACCAACTTGAGGTTTAATGTGAGATGGGGAAGAGTCCTTCCCTTATTACTGGACAATATGGAGGTTCTGACTCCTTACAGGGTCTTTTTAATACCCTGGTAACACAGCCTGGGTAGGCAAGGGTATTTTGTTACTGGGGAAGGGTTCAAAAGGACTGGCTTCACTGGTGCTAAGTAATGGAGAGAGTCTTGATTATATTCTAGGCCTCTTTTCGTACCATAGCAGTACAGGGTAGAGGCTATATTATTACCACTGGGTGGAGGGAGCCTACACCTTGAGGTAGATTTCTTTTCTTTTCTTTTCTTTATTTTTTGGTGTGTGTGTGTGTGTGTGTGTGAGTGCGCACACGGTAAAACAGCTTTTTAAAGTTTCTTTTTTTCCTGTTTGTTGTCCCTGCTTTGATTCTTTGGCTAGAAAGAGAAGGCTCTTTGGTGCTG
>LOEQ01005417.1:32642-48274 GCA_001685075.1 Bramus lutescens
TGTGTGTGTGTGTGTGTGTGTGTGTGCGTGTGTGTGTGTGTGTGCTGGTGCCTATAGAAGCCAGAAGAAGGTATCAGATTCCTGGAACTGGAGTTCCAATGTGTCAGTACCAGGAACTGAATCAGGGTCCTCTGCCAAGAGCAACAAGTGCTCTCCAACCCCGAGTCTGTTTTAAAATCATTTCATCTCATTAGAAATTTAAAACTCAAGGTCGATTCAGCGTGTAAACACTAGCAGAGTAATTGGTGAGAGAATGCGAGTGGAAAAGTTTAAAAAATTCTAGTTAAGTCTTTTGCACAGAGGAACAGATTAAGAAAGACATTAAGGCATATTGTTATACTCTATGGGAAAATTAAACAAGAGTCTCCCATAAAATCTGCGTATAAATTCAGGCTACCGGGGCTTGGTATTATTCACAATGACTGTTGTTGTTTTCTTCAAATTCTTCTCTCATTTCGGCAAATTAAAGCCCCAATTTTAAGATTGACTGTTGTACACTTTAACTGTCTTTTGGTATTCAAGAAACTATTTCCATTTTTTGTTGTTGTTGTTTCTAAATATAAATAATCATTAATCCCTCCCAAGACTTTAAAATTGAGGTCGGAAAAGTTTTTAAAATCTGTAATCACTTGCTTTCCCCTACTGGTCCAAACATAAATGCATCTTTTTTTCCAAAAGAAAGAAGGAAAAAAAATCTTCTAATAAATACCTAGCTGATTTGAAACTGTTTGGAAAATAAATTGAGAAATTAAAATGATAGATAATCACAGTGTAGCACTAAGATGTTACATTAACATTCATATTTTTAGAAGAGGGTTGCATTTTAAATATGGCAATAATTATCATATCATAGAGAAGACAGCCTATATTTTTTTAATTGAAGTTGCACCTGAGGCCTTCGGGGAGGCGACCCTGGTGCCAGGGAAAATTATACTTATTGAGGGACTATACATGTTGCCCAAGAAAGAGTAAGTGTTTGTAGGGGTCCGGACCTATCAACTGGTTACATAAAAACTGAGGTAACTCTTGCAGCATCACCCTTAGCTTCTACTGACAGCCACAGACCAAGCAAGCTCAGCTCTCAGTGTGCAGCTCATAGTCTGAGACAATACCTACTGTATTGGTCTATTCCTAGTCTTCTATTTAGATTTATGTCTTAAATTTGCCCTATGTATTTGGTTCTTTCAAAACACTGGTTTTTATTTTCACCTGTAGAAAAGGGAGAGAAAAAGGAAGTAGAACACAGTTTCTTAAACTCCACCTTGTATGTGTGCCACCCTGGGATCTTGTTTAAGATTGCGGGTCTGAGCCGGGCAGTGGTGGCACACGCCTTTAATCCTAGCACTTGGGAAGCAGAGGCAGGCAGATTTCTGTGAGTTCGAGGCCAGCCTGGTCTACAAAAGCTAGTTCCAGGTCAGGCTCCAAAGCTACAGAGAAACTCTGTCTCGAAAAAACAAACAAACAAAACCAAACAAACAAAACAATTGCCGGTCTGAAATCAGGAGATCTGTGAGGTGAGCCTTTGGGAGTCAGCTTTCACACTCAGCTCCAAAGTGATGCTTGTGTTGCTGATGCAAGACTCCATTCAGGGCAATACCAGGTCTTGCACTTCCTCTTTTCTCTGTAAGTAACTTCAGATGACCCAGAGATTTCCGTTTCCATCATGTGCTGTTGGAGTTGTCCGTGGAGCTTAGAGCATTACTGCTCATCTTGCTTCTCTCACCTCCCTGGAGAAGGCTCAGCCTAGGTTTTGTGTGTGTGTGTGTGTGTGTGTGTGTGTGTGTGTGTGTGCGTGTGTTTCTCAAGACCGGGTTTCTCTGTGTAGCCCTAGCTAGGCAGGCACTCTGTTGACCAGATTGGCTTTGAACTCAGTGTTCTCTCTACCTCTCTGCCTCCTGAGAACTGGAATTAAAGGCATGTACCATTATTGCCCAGCTTTAGGTTTTGTTTTTAAAAACTTCTTAATAGTGATCTTTGGCCTAGCAGATAATTGGCATTGTCAAGTTTTAATAAAAGCCACAAACTTGGGAAAGAATGAATTTTGAGCCAGCGAGATAGGTCACCAGGTGAAGGTATTTGTCATACAAGCCTGACAATCTGAGTTTGATCCCTGGAATTCAGGGAAAGGTAGAAGGAAGGGAACAAACTTCACAGTTATCTTCTGGTCTCCATGTGTAAGATATGTACTCTGGCCCCTCCCCCTTCACACATCATGCACATACCCACAGCAACAAGGAATAAAAATAAATAAAAGGAAGAAAGGAATGAATGCATGAATAACTAATTAAATAGAACACACCTTGGCTGAAGATCACATATTCAGGCTCTCTTCAAACCTATCTCTCCTTTTAATTGTCTTGAATATTTGATCAATGCTGCATGATTGAGACATATTCACTGTAATTCCTTGCAGCCTTCTGGACTGCTGGATGAATAGAGAAAAGACGGCGCTCTGGCCTCAAGCTCAGTTGAGGAGCTCTGGCGCTCAAGCTCAGTTGAGGTGACTGACCTTCAGCCTCAGCAACAGCACGACTCTCTTTAAAATGTAGTGCATGCTTGTTTATCCATTCCGAAGTACTTAAGTTCAATTCCAGAGTAACAGACATCAGGGCCTCTGCTCTGGAGCTGGGCTGCTTGGTCAGGACATGCCCCTTGGTTTTCAAATGACCTGCTCTGTCTGTGCCTTGGTTTTCTTATCTGCCAAGTAGAGGAAGTTTTCACAGTTGAGGAGACAAAATGATGTAATTCCTGTCAACTGTTGAGAAACCTACCACACAGTGAGTGAGTCTTGCAAGGACCTGCTTACATTGCTGTTCAAGTTACAATTTTTGAATCTCATTCCAGACTGTGTATATTTGTTTATCTATGAAGCATATATAATTCCTGCTGCTGTATACAAAGTATATTTAACAGTTATGATAACCCCTAGTATTAATAGAAACTTACCCCTTATAAAATCTTGATAGCTTGTACATTTTAGAAATTTAAACTTAAAAAACTGTATAGCCCGTAGACACTATGGAGAACACAAAATTGTGTTACATCTTTGCCATCAAAAATGATCTGTCTAGAGCTGGATACCACTCAGTGGTAGAGTGCTTCCCAGGATATCCAAGGCCCTAAGTTAGATCCACAGCTCAAAGAAGGGAAGGAGGAGGAGGGACTCCTTGGCACAGTACCACATACTTATAATGAGAGGCAAGAGAATTAGAAGGGCGTTCAAAGACAGGCTGAGGGAGAAGGGTTTACACACAAAAGTCTGTTTTCCACTTCAGAGCTCATCCTGGAATCCCAACACTTAGGAGATAGAGACAGGAGGATCATGAGTTTGAAGTGAGCCTGGGCTACATACCAAGTTCCAGGTCAGACTAGGATACATAGGAAGGTCTGGTCTCAAAACAAATAAACAAACAAATAATTGAATATGTGAATGAATTAATAGAATTTCACAAGGAAAGGTTGTTAGCCATCACAGAATTGGGTAATAATTGGGTACTTTCCCTTATTCTATAGCAAAGCAAATAAGACAATTCAAGTCAGGGAATTACTCCTTTTGTTCTTCCATTTTCTTTAATTTCTAAAGACTGAATTTTAATTTTGCCAAAATTAATCTTTTCAAAGTGTTATTGTTTTCTTGATCACAGAAGTAACATATGGAAAGGCAGAGCCTACCCCAGGGAGATCATGGGTTACAGAATTATGACTAGGAATGGAATAATAGTGGCATTTTGGTACAGATCACAGAGGAAGGTTACCCTTGTCACTATTTTTTGCTCTCTTGTTACCTTTACATTTTGAACGTGCAAATATTATTTAGTAAATTAAGGATTTTTCATAAGTCAAAATGCATCTTTTAATACACATTACATAGTTTGGAGAATTAAAAAAAATATATATAGAAAGTGAAATTATTCATTTTACAATCATCCAATTATTATTGTATTTATTTTCAGGTTCTGAGAACCTTCAATTCCAAGGAGAAACATTTTTTAAAAACCTGAGATCATATTACACATCCTATTTGAGAAATATCTTTCATGTCAAAGTAGATAAATTGAGAACACAGTCTCATAATGAGTTCCTGCAGCTAATGCTCTTCTTAATGACAAGAGTAGAAACAAAGGGGATAAGAACAGCACTTACAATCTCTCAGTCAAGATGACAGCATCAGCCCAAGCAGAGGAGAGGAATGGGCAGGTACATGTAGACAAGACATGATCGCAAGTCTGTTCGTTTTCCCTGTCTTTTCAACTAGAGGATATTTAGAATGAAAGTGGTGAAATTGCTTGTCGTGGATGATAACAGAATGTGGTATCTAACTGATCTAGACTGTGGTTTGGGGTTGTTTGTACCACACCAGGCAAGTGAGTCCATGTCTGAATGGGTAGGGTGTCTGAAGACTGAGCACTACCTGGCTGAACTGTTTTCTCCACTGCTCCTCATTCATGTATTTAGGAGTTCCCTCTGGGATAATCAGTGCTTCAGTTTCCCTCTGGGTAAGCTCACATACAAAAGAAAAGGCACACACACAGTTTAGCTAGGACAGTATTGAGATGTGCTTCAAGACGTTAACATCTGAACTGAATGTGAAGCAGACTTCATTCTCTTTGGGTCTGCAAGAGGCAGAAGTTACAGGGTTGTGATCCCTAACAGAGTGGAGATCCTAGGAAGATTCGAGTTAGCACCCAAGCAGTCATCTTTCCTGTGCTAACCTCTGCTTCTGGAAGTCCCTGTGGTCTCTTAGAGAACTGCTCTTTACAAGGGACAGCCACTGAGTTCATTTAGCGCTTTAATCAGAGAGATAATAGATACAAGCTTGGAGAATGCCTCCATTATAATAGGAAACCTGATTAAAAAGGAGAAAGAGAGAGAGAGAGAGAGAGAGAGAGAGAGAGAGAGAGAGAGAGAGCGAGAGAAGAAAAGGGAAGGAGGTTTGTGAACAAAAAAAGCTTTAAAGATTATTTTCTTTTTTGGAAGTGTGGAAGCTTCCAGAAACATAAAAGGGCAATTTGCAACTCAGTCTCAAGCTAACACACAAGGTTAACCATGAGAGTGCTTATATCCTAACTTCTGTGCTCCCACACTTTGGCAGAAGAAAGCCAAAGTCTTAGGACTGATAGTGTTGGTCCATTTGTCTGCTCCTTGATTGCATCCTACAATGGTCAGTTTTAATTGTTAACTTGGCACAACCTAGCTTCATCTGAAATGAGAGTCTCGATGAGACACTGTCTAGATTGGGTTGGTCCATGGAGGACTGTCTTCATTGCCTTAAGGATGTGAGAAGACTCAGCCTGAATAAGGCAGTGCCATTGCCTGGGGTTGGGCCCTGAGCTGTTAGAAAGTTGAATACTCAGCGAGCATGCATGTCTTCTTTCTGTTCTTGATTGTGGATGTGATGCGATTCGCTGCCACAAAACCCTGCCTTTCTGACTCTTCTGCAAGAATGGACTGTTGCCTGGGACTCTTAGCTAAAAGAAACCCTTTCTCCTTCAAGATGCTTTTGACCAGGATATGTTATAACAGCAGTAGAAATGAAATTAGGACACAAGTCAGTGGTCTGAGCATATGCCCATGCAACTTTCCCCCATGATGAATTACAAGTTCCTCTCTTCTACTTTCCCATTGTCACTACAGAGAAACTTCTACACTGGGATGTTTAGGGGAGGCCACCACATCAGAGGACAGGTCTGTCTTGGGATGATAATCTTTTTGTGCACTGTGAAGATGTGTCTCTGCCAAAGCACCTTCTGATTGGTTTAGTAAAGAGGGGAATGGCCAATAGCTAGGCAGGAGAGGATATGAGGGACTGTGGGGGTGGGGTAGGGGGAGAGGAACTCAGTGGAAGAATCTAAGAGTTGGGGAATTCAGCAGCAAGACACAGAGGAAGTGGGCTGTACTTTACTGAGGAGAGGTAATGATCCACGTGGCAGAACAGAGATTAATATAAAAGAGTTAATTAAAGTTATAAGAGCTAGTTGGGAACAAGGCAAAGCTAAGGCCAAGCTTTCAGAATTAATAAAAAGTCTTCCTGTCATTATTTGGGAGCTATTAGTCCAAAGAAAATCTGGCTACACAGGTCAAAGGTAAAGAGCTCCCAGTAAAAGCTATGAAAATGTGAGAAAGAAGTACTCCTCATAGCCCAAGTAAGGTCATGGTTCTGGAGTGGACAGTCCACACCTCGGAAGGTTTGTTTCTGTCCAGTGTGCTAGGTAAAGTGTACACGGCCTCTGAGAAGGGCACTCTCCAGTCTGCTTTGGGATGGAGCCTAGCACTGCTCCAGCAGGTGTCCTTACTGCAGGGTCACAGGACCAAGGCTCAAGATAAAGTAACAAGGGATGCTGCCGAGAGTGGCTCATGGTGGGGCAGGAACCACAGGTCTACAACCCTAGTTCTGTAGGTGGCTGGAGCAGGAAGATTCCAAGTTCTAGGTCATTCTGAGCTACAGAGTGAATTGAAAGCCATCCTGGCTGGTCAGTGGTGGCACACGCCTTTAATCCCAGCACTTGGGAGGCAGAGGCAGGCAAATCTCTGTGAGCTTGAGGCCAACCTGGTCTACAGTTCCAGGACAGGCTTCAAAGCTACAGAGAAACCCTGTGTCAAAAAAAAAAAAGCCACCCTGAGCAACTTAGTGACTTAGTGAGCTTGATCGCAAGATTGAAAATAAGGCTTGGGTAAGTGTCTTAGTGGGTAAAATGCCTGCCTACCATGCAGGAAGCCCTGTTTTTCCTTCCTTAGTACTCCATGAAACCAGATATGATGGCACACACCTTTAATTCCAGCACTGAAAAGCAGAGGCAGGCAGATCTCTGTGAGTTTGAGGCCAGTCTGGTCTACACTCAGAGAGACCCTGTCTCCAAAAACAAAACGAGACAGTAGAACATAAAATAAAAACAGGGCTGGGCAAGCAAGCTGGTGGCAAAAGACTTGCAAAGCCCCTTGGTTCAGTTTCCAAAGCAACAATAATAAACAAAAAACCAACATCCAATGTGTGTCCTTCTGGGGAAGAAAGCTGCCTTTGTGGCCACACCTTGGATTATCTCAGTGAGAGTCACCACCAGGCTTCTGCATCCTCTAGGTTGTTATGAATTGCTGACATTCATTTGATAAAGGTGGCATTCTTATGAAAGACACCAGCAGCCCTTTACTGTTACTCCCCACCCCTGGCAGGGTCCACCTTCTCACCCTCCAATGATACAACACAAAGTGAATCACTTTAAGAGCAAACCTTGCATTTATGGAGTCCATGGGCCACTCAGAAGCCGTGTAAATAAACTTTGCTTTCAAAATTCCAAATCTGATTTGTGCTCTTTCTTCTGAGAAGTTAAGGAAAGGCACTGATAATTTCTATACAGTCTTCTCTCAAGTGTTCATGCGATAACACTGCACTGTTTACAGAACAGAGAAGGAGGCCTCAGTGTGCAGATGATGTGCAGGTCAAGGCCAAAGCCTTGACCCCACATTACAAACATTTACTGAGACTCTTTGAGGAACAAATTACCGTGGTAAATAGCAGGTTCAAACTGTGATCTTTAGATTTATGCATTTTCACTGACCAAATAAGCCAGGCAATGGGGGAAATGACTCAACTGAGAAGAGTGCATGCTACACCAGCAGGAGAGCATGGGTTCAAATCCCCAGCTCCCACCTAAAGAATCTGTAACATCAGCCTTGTGAGAGGTAGTGGAAGAGACAGGAAGATTTTGGGGGTTTGCTTACCACCAACCTAGCCTGGGAGAGAACACTACTCAAGGGAATAGGGGTGACAGTGAGAGAGCAAGGTATCCTAAGTCTGCTTCTAATGTGCATCCCCTCAACACACACACACACGCATGCATGCAAGCATGCATGCACAAGCTAAATAATTTTCCTCAATAAGTAGACAGAAAGAATCAAAAAAATACTTGGAGGCCTTTAAGTGTGGAAAATATTGATTCATTCAACATGGTTTCTATGACCTAGGATGAAGACTATTAAAAGAGATGAGGATATTTCTGTCTCACAGAACTTTTTGATTTTTACAAATTTTCCTTCTTGTTTTCCCTTCCTCATCTGCTATACCAGTGAAAGCCACACCTGCAAAAGAGTCACAAGAAATATCATTTATATTTATGATAAATATCATTATATCATTGGCTCAGCTAATAACGGTGTTTGCTGCCAAACTCGTGACCTGAGCTAGGTCACCCCCCACCAGTCACACACCTAAAATAAAAATTTTATTTATGCTAAAAATTTTGTAATTCTCACTTGGCGTGGTGGTGCACGCCTTTAATCCCAGCACTTGGGAGGCAGAGAGGCAGGTGGATCTCTGGGTTCAGGGCCAGGCGGGTCTACAGAGTGAGTTCCAGGATAGTCAAGGCTGTTACACAGAGAAACCCTGTCTCAAGAAAAAATTTTTTTTGTAATTCTCTTCTATATAAGAGCCTAAGGCAGTTTGAAATATGAGCTCAAATGTAAAATCAAGTGGTACCTAACTAAACAATATGAATAGTGCTGATAATAACTTTCTTGGATTAAGGCAAGTTTTATAATGCACCTGAGGTAGGAAAGGGCAGAGATAGCTATCTCTAGGTGTCATTTTGCCCAAGGACCAGCCAAGGCAAAAATAGAATGTTTGCTCACATTTATATGACTTAAGGTTAAATTTTAATTTGGGGATTTTTATTAGACTCTTCCATTTCTGGATTTCATAATGACATGTTTCTATGGTTTTCTTTGATTCTTGATAACTTAATTAATTATGAAGTTAAAAGGGGAGAGTAGTTCAGTTGGTAGAGCACTTGCCTAGTGTGTAAGAGACTTTAGGTTTAATCCCCACCACTGTATAAAACAGATGTGCTGGTCCACATCTGTAATCCCAGCGTTTGTTAGGTAGAGGCAGGAGCTTCCTTGGCTGCATAAGGAGTGTACAATGTAGGCTGCATAAAATCCTATTTATATTGAAAAAAATATAACAACAACAAAAAAACAAAAAGAAAGAAAGGAAGGAAGAATGAAGGAAGGAATGAAAGATAGAAGGAAGGGAAGGAAGGAAGGGAAGGAGGGAGGAAGGGGACTTATGTGGTTTCCCATCTGGAATTCTGAACACATGGCTTAGTTTAGGCAGGTAAAATTAACAGTTCATGCTCATGTGGTTGAACAAATATCATTCAACTTTTATACAATTCTTTCTTTCAGTCAAGATAACCGCAGGGCATCTGTAGCCATGGTTCCTTCCACACTTTGTCCCAAATGTCAGTTACAGAAACTTCTTCCAAATAAAATGCCATACCTCTTTCTATTGTTATCCCTTTCTCTGCTTTTCTCTTTTCCCTTTTGTGAACCTCTGAGTGACATGTTGTCGGATTGCTTACCTTTGACTTCTCCCTAATGGAGTGTAAGTACCATGGAGTATAACTTCTCTATTTGCGGTTCAGACCCACAGCAAAGTCTAGGACATTGGAGGTTGCTGAGGGAGGTGGGGTGAACACAGCAGTTAACTGTTGCTGGTTGTTTGCCCTGCTGGGTGCAGCCCCCTGGGCCTGGTGCGTTCCAGGTGATGATGCTATCGCCGAGTCACAACCTGAGCCTTGCTTTCAGTTTTCATTGCTTCACATTCTTCTAGACTTAACGATAAACCTTTGCTTCTTCAATAAATTCGTTTAGGAAAACTTGGAAGAAGTTCCTTCTCTTCAAGGCTGGCACCTCCAAGAACTTAACATGATATTCATATCATGGTCACTGACAAATATTTAAAAAATTCTTAAATGGATGATAAAAAATAGTGCTCTCTCAAAGAACTAGTTTTAATGATTTATTTTTAAAATCGTAAGTAATTTTACTTTTCAAAGAACATTCAAGTACTTTATATGCCTTTCACTTAAAGGACAGCTGACTTGATAGGGTTATATTGTAGCTTCTTTCTACACAGAGATATCAATACCTGAGATTACATAAAACATAATCAGGACCCATGTCTTCCCTTACTATTGATGCCTATATTCACCAATGTTCTTTTTATTACAAACAAATACTAACAAAAAGACCACCCTTAAAAAATTCAAAGGCAAGTCAGCCCTGGCTTCCAGCAGATGGCACTGCAGAGCAAGCCTTTGTAGGTCTAGTAAGGTCCCTTCTTTGATTATGAGAATAATTATTTATTCTGTTATAAGGTCATATAAAGAAACTTACACAGTGACTACAAAACATAGGGAGACTTTTCACTGTGTTCTGTCACTGACATCTTGTCTACATACAGTAGCTGGACACTCACTAAAATAGTGGACTCCCTGTCACTGAGGTGACCCACTGTGTCTATGCATGAAAACACGTTTTGATGTTGGTTTTTGCCTGCTTGTTTTGTTTATTTTATTTCATGCTATGAGTCCAATGAGACTGTATACATTAGCACAGTGTCAGATTTGACCTCATTCAAGCTGGTCAGCATACACAGAGGAAAGACTGTTCTAGAGTCATAACCAATATCCCTGACCCGTTTATCTCCGTGTGTGTGTGTGTGTGTATGTGTAAAAAGTTACACAATGTTTAGGTAGAGTGACAGAGAGCTGGAACTTTCACTGTATATCGAGGAATACATGTTTATGTTGCTTCTTAAAACCATTTAGAAGAAACGTCATACACGATATTGACTAGTAGTTATTACATGCTATCATATATGAAAATATGCCTAGACAAGTGTCTGGGACTGGGGATATGGCTCACTTGGTAGAATGCTTGGCTAAATTCAAAAGGCCCTGGATTTGATCCCGAGAATCCCCTTAAAAACAGCTGTGGTGCTGCTTGTGAGGACCCACCATTCTCTGGCATACGAGTGAGTTTAAGGCTAGCCTGGGCTACATGAAACGGAAGCAAAACAAACTCCCTTCTTTCTGTTATCATTCAGAGCACAGAGGAACACAAAGGGCCAGAAGCAGAAAGCCAGAGCTCTGCTCTACTACTCTGTCTAGTTAATGGCACTGACCGTATAATTCTTCTGCATTCCAGCTCTCAAAATGACTGGGCCTGAGGCTTCAGGATAGGAAACAAGCTGCCTGAGAGAAAACGTCATGAGATGCAATGTGTGAATCATTGTCCGCTCAGATATGTTACTGGGTGCCCAGGTGTTCAAGTCAATAGCTGTGAAAGTCCTTAGTGATGTTTGTCAGGATTTTCCTCCGTGGAGAAAGTAACCATTAGTCTAACTGACACTCTACAAACAAACAAGATGTTAGCTCTTTGAAAAAGAAAATAAAATGCCCCATGAGCATCTAGGCACAGTGCACTTTTAAAATACTTTGTGTATGCTTTTTTTTTATTATTTCCAAAGGAACCCAAAATGTCTTGAAATTACACAAGTAGCCATAGCAATAATGAGTCTCTGGAATTTCTAGAAATACATGAGAGACGTGGTTATATTTTTGTGAACATCACTAATACACATTAACAATTCTTTAGCCATGTGAGTATGCTTTCTTTCTCCAAATGTTTTTCGAAATCACCTTCATGGTTGGCACACTCACCTCAGTCCTGAACATTTCTGGAGACCAAGGCAGAACCCACACAGTAATGGTAATAATGGAACAGAAGCCCAGAAAGGAAGAAAACAAGACCCAAAAAATAGCTTCCCAGAACAACAAAGTGAAGAGGGCCCCGAAAGATCTGTGCACTTGATTTTTCTTTCCTTCTGTGACCTCCAGAGTTTATGCTTTGCCCTCTATGGAATTGGTAGAGATAGTGTTAGAATATTACAGAAAGCAATGTATGGCTTTGGAATAAAGCAAATCACTAGATAATCTTTGGAGTCTTAAAAGGCTTTATGGAACATGTAGCTCCAGGCCTTTAGTTTACCCACTGGGAGAACATGCAGCAGAGACGTAGGCCATTGGATTCCCAGAGGTTATACGGATAAATTAATGACAAAGCAAGCACCAAGGTCATTTGATTCCTGGTACTTTGGCCAAGTACTTTAATGATGATAAGGGATAAAGAAAGGAGGTGAAAAAGAGAAAGAGAATTTGGACTTGGTGACTTAGGAGGGGATGTGAAATGCTTTCTTATGTGGGCTAAGAGAAAACACGTTTGGGGGTAAAGGTTCCTGGGAAGAGCAGATTGCACGCATTTGTCAAATATTAGTTTTGGCTGTTAGCGCTCCTGCTTTTGTGCAGGCTTCTATACCCTGTATCTGTTAAAGAAAATTCATGTGCGAAGAGTCTTTGGGAAGGTGATTTTCTCCTCTTTTTTTTTTTCCCCTTGAAAAAAGTGATAATGTAAACACTTACTAAGCAAGTAAGCAGCATGTATTTATTTTTATTATTTATTTATTTCAAGAATGCAGCTTAAATCTTTTAAACTACTACATGCCTTTAATATAAATATAAGCACACACTTTTCCAAGCCTGCAGGTTCTCATGATACAATTCTTAGGAATGTACAGAAAATGAAGGAGAAACTTTTGTCTGTGAACTTCCTAATTTTTTTCTGTACCATCAAAGAAATGGAAGAGCATGTACACATTTTGCAGTTAACAAAAGGAAGTTGAATATTTTAACATGGTGATGATAACCGTGGTTTAGCCAGAATTTAGGAGTGCAATCGCGCCTATAGCAATTTCTATCAAAGATTTATCTGGGAAGAGATTTTCTGTAAGTGTTAAGGATGCTGAGACAAATCTTGTATTAATGGTGAGACTTACATGATTTTCTGAGTTAGAGTGCAATTTGTCTTTACTTTGAAAAAAAAAACCAGTCTTTGTTTTCTTTATTCTTGGCAAAGGTTGTTGTTTTATTAATTTAGGGGTGGAGCCCACATTTGGATTCCCACATCCCAAAAGGGTCTGGTTGTGAAATGAAAATGGAAATTGGAAGGCATTGGAGTAGGATGAAGGGGGTCGCTTTAATTGCCTGAGGGAATATGTTAACCATTCTTCATTTGTCTCTCTGGTGTCCTTGGATAAAAGGGAATAGTGGGAGGTGGTTAAAAAAGAAAGAAGGAAAAGACAAGGGACTTTAAGGAAAGTCACATGCAAAGAATGAATCAAAAGTGAAGGAAACTGAACTTTGAGACAGATCGCTGTAGATATCATTAAAGATCTTTGTGTAAACAATGCAGCCATTGTGTGCTGTGGTAGCGCAATGCTTTTATTCCTTAACCACGACAGGTAGATAAGCAAATAAATAAATAAATGGAACTCCGAGCCATTTATTCTAGATCCATGGGTAAAATTATATAACGCGGGTCTGAGTATCAACCATCTGGAGGAATTGCTCAATTGCCTTGGAGAATCAGGTAAGAGAATCAGATGTGTGTTTTAAAATTTTGATGGAATAACGTTCTACGGGGAATCATGACTTAAGACCATTAAGTAGACCCGAGACTTCTTACGGGTTGGTTACAACTCAAGGTTTTTGGCTGGTGGACTGGTAAAATTCGATTTCCTTCCAAACAAGAGCTGCCCGGAAGTCCTGTGGGGAGCTGGGAGCTAGGTGGGCGGTCTGGGTCTCACAAAGGAGTCCCGCAGCCTAGGGCGCCTAGCGCAGCCCCAGCCTGCGGCTTTGGGAAGTTGGAGGAGCCAGTTTGAGCTCCAGGTCATTCCGGTCTAAGAGCGCTTTGCACTTGGGGGATGGACAAGACCCTGACCACTGTCTCCAGGACGGAAGCGCTAGTCGGATTTGTGCGCTTCTAGTTTCTAAAGATGTCTGTCATCTTGTTCTCCCCTCTATCTCTGAAGGCTCTATTGTGTGTTGAATGAGAGAAAAGAGGTGACTTAAGATTTTGAGATCCAGAGTTAGCACTGGAATCCTCAGATTCACTATGGATCCATCTTGGAACCACCTCCAGACGCTGAAAGAGGCAGTTGCGGGTGCAGGTGGGATGGGTATTATTCAGGGACCTGACACTGTTGTTTTGAGGACTCTCTGCCATTAGTGACTTTAAGGGGCATGAGCTCAGAACTACGGTTTGGTGTTCTTAAAACACTGGTAAGCTTCAGGAGTGGCGAACTCAGGCTGGGGATGAACATGTGCACCTCAGAGAGTACTGTTAACCAAGTGACTGGGCGCTTCTGGGTCTTAGGTGGCTCATGTTCTAAATGTAGGTCTGAGGGCGAGGCTAGGCGCTTTAGTTCTCCCAAAATGTTTAGGAAATAGGGTATTCCCCGACTGGCAGTGCTCAGGCTCTCCTAACTTTCACCACCTCCCCAAAATCGCTGACTTTCGCCCGCAGGTTTTGCGGAGGTCCATCTGTGACAAGAGCCATTTTTGGGCACACTTCTTCCTGATTCTTCCAGATGAGCTAAAGCCTCATAGTTGGTGAGTTCTCCTGTTCAAGGTTAGCCCCAGGCTCCTTAAACTCCACTGGAGGTCCCTAGTCCTCATCATTCCTTAGGGGACCACACATGAGGAGATATATATGGGATGTTGGGATCAGGAAGGATGACAAAAATCCCAGAATGTGGCAATTTTTTAGTGAGTGGTGTAGGAGAGAGATAGGCAATAGGAGACTCGGGGGTGGGGAACTTTTATGTAGGGTTGCAAAGGCAAAGACCGTGAGCAATTGTGTCTGCTCGTTTCCTAGTCGATATAATCGGATCTACACTCGCACCTCCCCTCTGCTTCCTAGCTTTGTAAGCCGCGGATCTTGTCTACCTGAGTGTCGCCAGCTTTTCCGTACCGGGGACATTTCGTCTGTGTTCTGTCCAGTCATTGCGCCCAAGGCTGGGAAAACTCTTCAGTCCTCCCACCACATCTGTGACAAAGTGCGGACTGACCCCGCAAACCAGGCTGCGACGATCTTCATCCGCGTCTTCGTTTTTCTCAATCTGCTCAGGGATTCTTATCCCCATCTTTTGGGAACCCATCTTGGCCAGGTGTCCCACAAGAAGCCCGTCCCAGCAGATCGCAGATGTTAGATCTCCCCGACAGTCCAAACTTAATTTCCAGCTTTTCATGCGTTTTACGAGTCCATGGAAAACCTCTCCTAGATCCCTCTACCCTCCCCCAAGGGCAGGAGACTTGAGAATCTTAGTAGAAAAGTACAATTGAAGAGCAGGGTTGGGTGGACCGGGCGCGACAATCGATTTTGTTTTGGGGGTCCTTATCCTCCCCATTTAGAAAGCTCTTGGGTGGATATAGCACAAGTTTGTATACTGGGTCGACCAGGGCATTGCAAACCTAGAAAACAAACAACCGCGAAGGAACTGAGGCATTAGTTCAGTTGTCGGTGTAAATGGGTGTTTATGAATGCTTGCGGTGTGAACTTTCTACCCATCACTTATGGAGGGAGTTGAAGGAGGGGAGGGAAGGGAGCGGCCCCAAGGGGGCCGCGTGGCGTGGACTGTGCCTGCTGGGGGAGGTGTCTGTATATGCCGGAGCGTGGGGGTGGGAGGATGTCGCGTTGTGGGCGGAAGGAGTCTACGACGAACAGCAGGCTAATTGGCTTGAGACATTTTGCAAGCGCTGGAAAAGGTCGTTGAAGGAGTTCGCTGTACAGAAAGAGAAATCTTAAAAAAAAGAGTGCCGGGCATGCGCATAGAGAGGATGCCATATTGGAATGAGGCTGTAGTGGGAGCTGGAGGACCCGAGCGGGCGCGCTAGTGAGGCGACGGGTAGAGAGCGAGTGAGCAAGGAGGGCGGGTGAGCGGGACCAGCGCCCACTCC
>LOEQ01005418.1:0-26748 GCA_001685075.1 Bramus lutescens
GAAGAAGAAGAAGAAGAAGAAGAAGAAGAAGAAGAAGAAGAAGAAGAAGAAGAAGAAAGGAGACGAAGAAAGAAGACGAAGAAAGCTGAATGGTACACCATGGCATCACAAGCCAAGAATTGTGATTATTCTCTCTCTGTGAGACAAGATCTGAACTGTCTTAACACACAAGATACTCATTGTTCTTCCCTATATTTCCTTAGTGAAACCAAACCTTCGCTTTGCATTCTCAGCTGTGACACACGACATGCCCACTGTGTTTATATAGGAATGACAGTAAACACGACTTTACTAAATGCAAATGTCACCGTGAAGTAGAATCAACTGTTGATTCTGCACAACCTCTCACCCACAGAACTATCAACGTGTCGAGCGAGGTGCAGGTTTTACTGAGTCTGCACACATTTCCATTTCCAGGGCTTCCTGAGGCACAGGCTTCCAGCATTGGCAACTAGAAACCAGTGGCAGCCTGAAGAACACGCATTTGTCTCGAATTAAATGGAAATGTCTAACAAACATGCTGCTGCATTCACTGGGGCAGTTTATGTCTTGCTCTTTAATGAAGTTCACCCTTGCTACCTATCCTACACTTCAAACAGGGTTTTCTCTCTAAGGGAAAGGCCAGAACCCCTGACACAATCTTCACACGGACTCTCCTTTTTCACGTATTCAACTGCTTTAGAAGTGTCTTTTTAGTCAATGGCATTTGATTTGGAGTGGGTTTCTTTTCAAAATAGCACCTTCAGACACAAGTTCAGTGCATCAGTAAGGGTCTGCAGGAACGGAAGGGACGAACGCTTTTCCGCAAATGAGGAGAGAGACAAATGAGCCTTATCTGTAAGGAGCTCTATAGCCGTGTCAGGGACGGGAATTGAACTGCCAGACACCATAAAACAACATGTAATTAAACTCGAGCAGTCCATTAGGAGACCCAGGGACACATGCTTCTCAGCAGCTGCAATAAAGGTTGGATGATTTACAAGAAGCGAGCTGGGGAAACTTCCACTGTACTAGACCAAGATCCAACATTGCTACTTTTTTTTAAAACCAAATAACTATTGCCCGGTACTGCTGCCATTAAAGGGGAGGGAAGGTTCTTCTCTGGCTTTAGTTCAGTCCTAAGTTATGATTTAATTGATCAATTCAATCAAATCAAATATTAATTAAAAATAATTGTAATAATTGTGTGCCTCTTTTCGTGTGGTCAGAGGTAATGATATTCTCAATACATGGGACTAATCTCTTCTATTTGGTTTCTGTGAACCTTTCAATCCACTCCATGCCCACAGAGGACATTGGCTGCTAACAGATGAAGTGGAGTATGTCAGGTGGCTTGGACCTGGAAAATTCTGTACACAGGAAGGAATTTGTGAAACTGCTCCATTCTCCTGGTTGCAGAGACAAGGTGCCCTGCTGGCTTCACACAGTGGCAGTGGCTTGCAGTCTCAATGCCCTGGTGTTTGATGGCATGCCTTGTTCAGTCTACAGGGAGTCAAGAGCAAGGTGGTACGCCTAGAAACACTTTTTGACCCTCCTTACTCCATAAGATATTCCCAACAGATGAAGTGAATCCTGGAACACATACCACACCCAGCCAGGTCTATGAATGGATTTCAGGGGATTCCCCAAGCCCTCTGAATGATGTGTAAAGTGTGACATGGATGGCACACAACCTCTACTACGGGTGCAAAGTGTGACATGTGTGGGTACATACCCTCTTTTGTGAACATAAAGTGTAACATGGATGGCACACACCATCTACTGTGGGTGCAAAGTGTGACATGTATGGGTACACACCCTCTACTGTGAAAAAGAGGCTCCCGAAGATTTTGCTGTGAAGAAAAGAACAGCTGTGCCTTTGAGGGATGAAAGACTGAAACAGACACACAAGCCACGACTACTGCACATTTTCTCTTAACTCGTTGTTTGCTGTTTGTCCCAAGTGTCAGGCTTATTATTTCCTTAAAATGATGGTCAGACATTAAATGTATCCATTATCCACCTGGAAAATATGAGAAACCTACCCATTCCACATCTCATCCATCCTGGCCCCAAGATACCTCTCTCTCCACTGCAGGAGGGAAGCCAGGAGTCTGCACCTTTTCCATACATCATCCACAGGTAAATGTCAAGATGGCCACGCTTAAGAAGCATGTCATAGCCAAGCATCAAGTAGGAACCCCAGGCATGGATCCATGAATTTAGAGAACAAAGGCATGAATGTATTTCTGTGTACAGACACTACTGTCAGACTTTTCACCTTAATTACAAGTCATAAGAAGACAAGAAGGCTCCTCTTTTCTTTCTTTTTTTTTTCTGCAATCACTGTTACTTGGTCATTTGGGTGAACATGAAAATATAAATTACTGATTACACAAAATGCACAGAGAAAGGCAAAGCATGTTTTTGGACAGTAGAAGGAAGACGAGTAATGATAGCCACTCCCTTTCACTGCTTATGTAGACTGACCGCAGTGGAGAACGGTGAAATGACCCATCACAAGTTATGCTGTGGCTTTAAATTCAGTTACCTCAGCAAGGGTGGCCATGGAACAAGTGACTCCAGAGATGTAAAGGATGGGATATGTCTCTACATCTCTTTCGCCTTTTATTTTCCCTATGGTCTTTCATGCTTGCCTCTTTGGAATGGATGAAGTTATAAAGTTGCCTTACATAAAAGCTGGGCTTGAAGAATTGGTAATCGCTCAGCTCTCTACTCAACTGTTCAGGGTCCTCCTTCTAAAAAAAGGTTACTCTTTTGTTCAGCCTGGATTATCTCCTCTGTAGAGTGAAACAGAAATATCTGAGCATAAAACTGAGAAACTGTTCATAAATATTATGGAAGGCTTTCTGAGCTGTTTACTATTAGAGACCTGATTTATCAAACAGTAAACCTGCTTTTGCAGGCTTGGGGATTGTGTTACATGTTTCTTTTAAATAAATCAACAAATATAGCTCAGAAATTATACAGGTTTCATAGCTTTTTCAACAGGATGAAAGCAGAAGGAAGCAAACTGAGATGTTTGAGACCTGGTTTTAACATTGTGTGCTACATTTGTTGAAGAAGGGAAAGAACGCCTGTGGCATTGTTTCCTGGAGGTAACTTACTTACATTGGAAGTACTCTTTCTTTATTTAAAGTATTTATGCACTATCCCACAGGCCAGAAGCTTCCAGCAGAAACAACACTAGAGACAGCATTCATGAGAAGCTAGATGAATTTACACTAATTAAAAGAGAGAGAGAAAATTTGTAACTGGGGCACAACAACACGACTCAATCAAAGCCAGTTACTTTTTAAATCCAACATTTGTGATGCAACAGCTTTGAACTCTGGTCTGCTACAGTTGGATTAGAAGGTGCTATTCTAATTTTGTCTCAAAGCATAATATGGCATCAACACAGAACACAGTCTATACTCAACATACCCAGTTTCCAACAGAACAGGAGGGTGAGTCTTTCTACTTAACAGTAGGAACGTTTTAACACATGGCTCCTGAGTGAGAGCGCCAATTAAGATTGTTGTAGTACCTGTCAACGCTGGCTTAGCACTTCAGCAAAGCAAGCCATCAATTAAAATGCATCAGCACCAGTCATTCTGCTAATTGACCAAATGATTACCATTCTCTACGAAAAGTCTGACTGACAACTTGAGATTCTCTTTCCTTGACAGCCCTCTGGAGGCTGTGCCAGATCTCATTTTAGGGGGTCACTGGCAAGGTGTCCCCTTAGTTCTCATACAGGCCCCAGCATGAAAACTGAGTTCTGCCCTATTTTTCTATAGGCCTTCCCCCAAAGATAGTAATTTCTTGCTTTTTGCAGTGACAGGGAAGAAGTTAGTCATTAGAGATCTATTAAACTTGCGTTTAAAGGGAGATGTAGAAAGATAGTGGCTGGATAGTCTGTTCAACATGGTGGGACATGGTCAAGGTAGAATATGAATTGTTCAGCACTGAATTATGCCCATTTAAAATTAAATCCAACTAGCTCTGAACTACATAAATGTATTCATAACTGCAGCTTCTGTTATAGAAGAAAATGAATGTGTTTCTGTAGAAAAGCATGTATAGAAAGGAGACCACCTCTTTGTTATAAGGTCCAGATTCATTTTAAAACTCTGTGAACCATACCTAATTGATAGACATGCAAGGTAAGTATTGTTTGTAGACAAACAAATTTTATCCTGTCTGGGGGTTCAAATTAGAAACTAATTTCACCTTCATACATACGTACATACACACATACATACATATGTATTTATACAGATATGTGTGTGTGTACATATGTATGTGTGTATTTGAATTCTCTCTATACTGGTTCTACTATTTGCCTGAGTGTCTCTTATGAGTTGGTATAATCTTAAACACGTTATTCTATATCAGTATAAATTATGATTTTACCTTTTTGAGAATTAGCCTTTAAAACATACATAAATCTTGTGCTAGGAATATGCAGTGTAGAGTCTCATCATGTAGGACTGTGCCATGCTATTTCCTCCCGCGGCCTCTGTACACAGCTTTTTTCTGCCTGGAATGTGCTTCCCTCCACTCCAGCTACTTGACTGAGTTCGTTTTTAAATTTCCTTCAGATCTTGGCTAAATTATTACTCCCAACCATCTTTCCTCCCTACCAATATACTCGTCTCCTGCTGTGTGCTTCCACGGTACAGCGACCTCTCATATTTATTAGGTTACCACCATTGACATTTATGCATCAAACTCTTCTGAACTGTGTTTCTCTCCATAGAATAAAAATTCCCTGGTGGCAGGGACAACATCCAGTTATGCATACTACTGTACCCTAGCTCAATTTAAGTGAATGCCTGGTACAGATAAAGCACAAATAATATTTTTGTGATATGGTTCAAGGCATACTTCCTCAAAATTTAACACCTTGGCATTTCATAAAAACACAGCAGGAAATTCTTTCCGACTTTCCCTTTGAAGCTGGCCTTAAGAGAATCCTCTAAAATAGGTAATAAAACCTTATCACTAAGGCCACAGAGTTCTCTTTCTGTGCCTAGGCAGGAGGAATATGTTTATCTCAGAGGTCACAAGGATGAGAGTCTTCCCCCAATAAGCAGCTACTAAGGCCACCAGATCATGACTACTGACCTTTGGACTAAGTCATGGCTCTACGCCACTGCCCAATGTTCAAACAGCACAAAGATATGTATGTCCCTCAGATTCTCTTGGTCTTTATTTCTAAAGACTTACATGAAATATTCCTAAAATCATATATTTTCTCGTATTAATCTATATTTTTGTGCAGGGACCCCGACAACAAACTTAGCAAAGGCAAAGAAGGTGGTACCTTCTTCTGTATACTTTCACACATCAGTGAACAGACTGTGTTCAGAGAAAATATTTCTATTAAAAATTAAAAAAATACAGGAAAAGTGAACCAAAGGAGGAAAGGGGAGAGCGTATAGTTTTCTAAGTGTTCAGGATCTAAAAGAGCAGAGAACTCAGTTTTTAGAGGGCCCAGTGATATTCTTTACCAAAATGAGAACTTTCTGGCATGATTATCCCCCGCTCCCCCCATTGAGTTCTCAGAACGAAAAGAATTGGGAAATCCTGGTGATGTTGATCCAGGACAAAGCAAACACAAGAAGTGAAGGCTTGAGTCCTGTATGGAGCAGAAGCTGCATGGCAGTGCGCACGCCCAGCCTGTGGCATGAGGGAGAGCTACAGGGACAGTCGGACACAAAACCCTAAACTCACTTCAACACCATGAGGGTGCTGCTGCCGTTGTTATTTGTGACTCAGGGGCACTGTTCTTGAGAATAAACTCTGCTCCTGGCACTGCACTGCTCTTTAGTAGATCACTGGATAGAATAATTCCACTTGACAGTTCTTCATCATCACCCTGACATAAATCAGAAACTCTGGAGGAGGATCCGGTCCTATTGGTACCATAACGCCCCAAGGCCAGTGTGACCTGTGCTAGATCACCTCAGTACAGAACAAAGATGGGCCTCCAGACTGATTCAGACACTGCTACACATGGCAGCCAGACATTAAGACACTCACTTCATTTTGCTAGTCCTGTTAACTTCACTTACCAGAAAAACAGGGATGAAAATAGAAACTGAAATAAATAAAATCCCAAGTGGTGGAAAGGACCAGAGAGCAAAATGGAACAGTCATCCTGGAAAATTTGTCTGGCTCAAGTGGCAAGCTACACATTCTAGCACAACTCCTTTAACTCATAAGCCAACTCCATGCTTTTTTATAACCTACATTTTACAGCAAAGACAACAAACTCTAGTGAACTGTGTTGGTTTGCCCAGCGTATCTTAGATGGAAGCTGGCAGACCTCAGCATCAAACCTAACCAAGATCCAGTAGCTACATCCTGCTTACCCTGTAGAGCGACAGTTGAACTCAGGTACTCACACTTGTAAGGCAAATACTTTATCAATTAAGCTGCCTCCCAGATTAATTACATGCATGAAATTGTCAAATGGTAAGTTAATTAATTAATAAATAATAAGGTCCACATTTGTGGTTTGGATGAGAAATGTTCCCCATAGGAGTGTGGGGTTTTTTTGTTTGTTTGTTTTTGCTTTTTGTTGTTGTTGTTGTTAGGTTCAGATTCATTTCATTTGATTTTCTTTATTTGAGTCACTGTGTGGCCCTAGCTGGCCTGGAACTTGTTACATAGACCAGACTGACTTTGAATTCACACAGATCTGCCTGGCTCTTCTTTCCAAGTGCTGGGATTAAGAGCGTGTACCACCATGCCCCATCTACACTTAGGTTTGAACACTTGGTCCCCAGTGATGCTGTCTGAAGAGGGGATGGACCCTTTAGGAGATGGAGCCCGGCTGGAGGAGTTTTATCACTGGGGTGTGGGTTTTGAGGGCAGCTAGCCTGGCTCCATTTCCTCCTCCTGCTCCTCCTCCTGCTCCTCCTCCTCCTCCCCTCCTTCTTCTTCTTCTTCTTCTTCTTCTTCTTCTCTCTCTCTCTCTCTCTCTNGCCTGGCCTTCCCATCGTGACCTTTGCCATCTGGAACCTGAGCTGAAATGAAATAAAGCATTACACAGCTCCTGTTACTGTATTCTGTCACAGGTACAGAAAAGCAACTACTCCAAACCTCCCTTAAAAGAGAAGACTTAATCAGAATGCTGGTTCCTAGGCACTACATCATAAGTTTTACCTAATGGTCCACTTAGCTGACCCCACTTCCTAGGGAGAGAGACTTAAGGAAGTCAGGTAATTGCGTACCAAGGATTTGTTATGTCTCCACCCAGCGATTCTGAGCTCCAGCTGTCATTCTCAGAATGGAGACAGCACAATGGCTCTGCTCTAGCATCTGTTGATTCAGCTTGGTTCCTGGATAATACGGATTTAATTCCAGGCAGGGTTTCAAACTGGTTTTGGTCAACTCCAACTGTACTGCCCTCTCTAAATATACTCTGGTTCAAAAGAATATGCTCAATTATGAAAATGAACTCTTGAAAACAGCCTGTTCTGGGTGGATAGTGGCCTCACACCACGTTCATATTTTCTAGGGAAAACAGATACTTTTCTTTATGTTCTGACTTCAAGGTTGAAGGTGGAAAACTACATAATATAAAAATGTCTTTTATTTTTCCACTGCTTTATGACAATGTATAATGTAAAACTCATCTTTTTTACCATTCTTTCTTATATGATCAGTGTGTTGGCTGGTTTTACGTCAATTTGACACAGGCTAGTCTTCAGAGAGTAGAGAGCTTCAGTTGAGAAAATGTCTCCATAAGATCAAGCTGTAGGCAAGCCTGTGAGGCATTTTCTTAATTAGTGATGGATGGGAAGGGCCCAGAACTCGCCCATATTGTGTTTCAGGGTATGAGTTGATGAGGACAACTGACCAGGTCAAATCTCTTCCTCTTCATGTAGTAGCCTTTAGTCGAGCAGCTGAACATCTTTCCACCCACTTACTGAATTCCCCAGAGGACCTAGATGGTCATTTCCAGCCATGCCATCATTAAGAAACATCTCCATCTACAGAAGGAAGTAAACTACAAGATACAGCAACGGAACCTTGAGCTGTATTATGAGAATGAATGACGGCAGATACCCGAAGATAGCACTGCTTGGAGGCGTGCACGGGATAACGCAAAGAGGAAGGCCCCCCCAAAAAATGCTAGATAGACAGCATAAAGGAAGACTGTGGAACCTTGGGTATGACAATAACACAAGCAACTAGGACTGCCCAGGATAGGAACACCTGGAGAACCACCATAAACAGGCTGCCGTGCATGCTAAAGCATTGCTGGGGCATAAATGATAATGATGGGAAGGGCCCAGCCCATTGTGGGTAGTGCCAGCCCTAGGCTGGTGATCCTGGGTTCTCCAAAAAAGCAGGCTGAGCAAGCCCTAGGGGAAGAAGCCAGTCAGCAGTGCTTGTCCATGATCTCTGCATCAGCTCCTTCCTCCATGTTCCTGCTGTTTGGGTCCCAGTCTTGACTTCCTTTGATGAGCAATGATGTGGAAATGTAAGCCAAATAAACCATTTTCCTCCCCAAGTTGCTTTGGGTTATGGTGTTTCATCACAGCAATAATAACGCTGACTAAAGCAATCATCCACAACTATTGAGATATTTTGTTATTTTTCAGGACAGGTGGCAAGTCAAGACTTAGGTCACACGCCTAAATGAAAGATGGCCATCATCTTGAAGGGGAAAAAAATCATTTCAATAGAAAATTGCACCTCTCATGAATCTTTCCCTGCCATTAGACTTCACCCTTGCTCACTGTCTTTGAGCTATTTTTCACAATTACAAATTGTATGCAACTGATGGAAATGCATAAATTCTGCCCTGACAGGTAGCAGTTTTAACCGACTTCCTTCCCACTGTGGCAAAGCTGGTTTCATCTAGGTTTGTAGCTCACCTCTATAATCCTTTACCTCCAGATGCATCTATGCTGTTTCACTGTTCCCTTGAGCCGATTATTATATCTAATTAGTTCCCTCATACCATATAAATAAAATCAAAGCTTTAGTGTGCATGTTTTTAGGTCAATGAGTCATGATTCAATTCTTTCTAAAAACTACCTTTTAATGACCCAAAAGTTTGGTAACAAGTTCAGACTTCTTCCCAATGTTATTTTAAAAATGTAATTTTGAGCAACATTTGCATTGAGCGTGAGTTTTATTGTGATTATAAATTCACTAAAAAATTTTAAAGGTGACAAGAATAAATTTTGCTTCCAGTTTAATGCTTTTCAAATATCACAAGAAGATGATTGTACAGAAGGACAAGAAACAGATATTAAACAAAGCTGATTCCGACATATGTTCAATAGGTAAGGAGTTTATCACAGGGTACTAGCACAGGAGAGGATAGGTTCTCTCAGTACAGCAAAGCAGTCAGGATTTATGAGCAATATTAGAGAACGTAAGGGGGGTCAGTGAATGGGAAATTACTAAAAGAAGTAGAGGAAATCTTGTAGAATTAATCGCAACGGGACTCGTGTGAAAGGCAGACCAAAGAGTGGAAAGCAAGGGTGTGGGAAAGCATCTGATAGAATACCAAGGTACCCAAATACCACTTATCAGCATTGTTGCAAACATGAGGCCTGGCACAGCAAAAGCCACTACAGGGGTACCAAGACCTAGCTAGATGCCTGGTGGAGAAGAGGGCTCAGAGGAGTTTGGGAGGTGGACTGGAGTTGAGTCACAGAGCTCATGCTAGCATGTGCAATGTCCTAGCTTTGATTCCTAGTACTGAAAAATATATTTAAAGTTTGGATAAAGAGAGAGTTTTCATCATAGGCCACATCAAATTTTACGAAGAGACAAAAAAATTCCATTCTACCATTTCTTTTTCTTAAGATTTATTCTTCTTTAATACTTCTTAGATTTATTTACTTTCATTTTATGTGTGTGAGTGTTTTGCCTGCACATCTGTCTGTATACCCGGTGACCATGGAGGCCAGAGGAGGAGAGAGGATCCTCTGAAACTAGAGTTACATAGGATGTGGGTGCTGGGACTTGAACCTGGGTCTTCCGGAAGAGGAACCCATGCTCTCAACCACTCTCCAGCCCCTCTACTCAATAATTCTTGTTTACAAAGATTCTGCATTTTAAGAAGAGGTAAAGCTGTCGTCACAATGAAGCCTTGGTCTCAATTTGTCATATAAATCTTATTCCCAGGAGCCATATGTAGATGCCATCTTCAAAGACAACAACTGAAAATTAAACTGCTCATTCTACAAATCCTCTTTTAATCAACTGAAGGCTACCATGTCCCTAAATCAGGAACTTTGCACAATATGCTCAGAGCTAAGCATGTGTGACTTAACCTGCTTTTTAGACATGTAATACATGCCACCATTAGCCATTAGACTGATCATCCAACCTGTAGAACAGGGGCACAGTCACCATTTGTAAAATCTAAGCAACACCCTACCTTCAAAATCTGAATGCTATCACTCACTACATCAAAATTAAAAGGTACTGTGTTCCTACAAATCTTATTATTCAAATCGTGCCCTGCCAAAAGCAGCCTGGGCATCACTTGGAGGCTTGCTAGTAATGCACTCTCAGGCTTATCCTGAACGGACACAGCCCAAGTTCCCCTGGTGATCCTTGTGCATAGTGATGTGCAGAATAACCACCTACCCATGGGACTGGTACTGAGCTCATTCCTTCAACCATCTCTTCGTTGAATAACTAATACGGTGGTTTCTCCTGTGAGAAACAATACAGGTGAGGAGTGAGCTTTTACAGTCACCCAAAGGGCTGCAGTTCCTGGGGACAGATAAATCCTTTGATGAGAACGATTCACATTCATCATTGTGTTTCATGAGTTAAATCAGTGTGAAGACCCTGAGCGACTAAGGAGACACAGAATTTTACTGCCAGAATATTGAAAACAACCTCAGTATCTCAGTTACAGTATCTGTACTCAGTGCAGTAATGGTTAAGTAAATGATGAGAATACACTGAGGGCATTAAAGGCAAGGTTGTCTTTCATTCACCAACATACAGTGTTATCTAGTATAATCTTACCTTCAAATATGCAAAGGAAAACACAAGAACAGCACAGAATGCATTCTGCATTATTTTTTTATCTAGTACTAGGAAAAATATGTATGTGTGCCTGACACACCTCTGGAATGACACAGAAAATAAAAGACAGGAAAGAACTATTTTGTTCCAAGAAGACACTGCCCCAGAGACGAGTGGACTAGATGACTAGATGCTGCCCTGGGGTGTCAGAAACTGGCCAACATTCTGCAATCACCTCAGTTTTCACACGGGGGGCTTTTTAAATGAGTCATTTAAAGACGTAGTGCAAATGTGCCAGTGTCACTGGTTTGCAAAGTGTCCCATCATCTTTCCTCCAGGGAACCAGATTGTTTGCTGTTGCTGTTTCCTGACTGGGACTCCTAAAAAGAAAGATCCTTATATTTTAACCCTCGTTCAGTTACACTTGGATTTCATTTGACAATTTACTCATCCATCTACCATTCTAAAACATGATGGATAATTTTTCTTTTTTCTTTCTTTTTTTCTTTTTGCTGATAATTGATTTGGCATTTAGGACTAAAATCAACCTCAAAGACCCCCCCCTTCTATGTGTGCGTGCGTGCGTGTGTGTGTGTGTGTGTGTGTGTGTGTGTGTGTGAACTGTTGTCACTGTTGTTTGTAAAGACATTTGTTAGTTATTGATTGTTAGGACATATTTTATTCCTTTGGTGATAGAATCTCCAATGGGTGGTAATTAATGAAATATGTATGTATACTAATCAATTACATCTCTGGGGCTTATTTGCAAAATATGGTTGTTATTTCCAACAAGTTTTCAAGAGAAGAAAATTTCACTGAAAAAAAAAAACTAATATCTTACCATTCTATCCTGTAAGAACCTAAAGAGACTATTAGACCATGAGAAAAGAAATTGGCTCTCCCTGGCTACTGCCTCTCTCTTCCTATCCCATCCCAGCTTGCGCCCAGGCTCACCTTCCCTTCTTCAGGGTCATAAGATCCCCCAGCTCTGCCTATTTTGGGGCTGGGATGGGGTGGTAAGTGCAACCTGGCAGGAGTTCCTTTGTTTCACTGAGCCTGCAGGAAGCAAGCTAGCCCTTTTGTCTGCAAGGTCCCTGGACAGCAAGGGGCCCTGATCCNACAGGGCAGGGAACCCTGACTGCTCTTTGGACTGGAGAAGGAGGGGGAGGGAGACTGGAGGAGGGAGAGGGAAATGGGAGGAGGTCGAAATTTTTAATAAAAAAAGAAAAAAATTGAGGGATAAATTTAATAATTGAAAATGACTCTGTTAGCGGGAAGCTTGAGCACCAAGCCAGGTTAAACAGAGTAGCTTTATACCCACATTTTAACAGCATACTTAATCTCCAGTTCTCATTCCTCCTCACTCAAAGTCTAGTACCCCCAGCATCATCACAGGCAAAGAGTTCCTTGCAGTTTGCCGTGTGGTCTGACATCACTTGGACTCTGAACTCTGTGATTTCTTCATTAAAACAAACAGCCCTTGGAAAAAGCATCTTCTGATAGAATTGGGAGCCCACAGTACTTGCACACTGTAGAGAGGGGTGTGGAGGATCCCACTATGTAAGGGATGGATGCAGAAAAACAGCAAAAACAAAGGGCAATTGCAAAAAAAAAAAAAGATACTATAATGATTTGGAAGTGAAATGCCTCCCACAAGCTTGTGTGCTTGAACATTTATGCCAGCAGCATAGTTTTAGGAAGTCATGGAATCTTTGAGACATGTGACATGTTAGAGGCAGGTCATTCCAGACAGGTCATTGAAAGCTGTATCTATTCCTGGTTTTTGGTTAGCCTCTTTGAGTTCTTCGGCATGCTCCTGATACCATTTGGCTGCTTTACCAGGGCTTCCCCACCATGATGGAACGAAGTCTCTGAAACTATGAGCTGAAATACCCCCACACCAGAAGTTGCTATGGCCAGTATTACTGTCTCAGATTCAATAAAGGCAACAAATACAGCTATCAGTCAACTCCTTCATCTTCTAATGTATAACTCTATCTTTATAACTATATGTGCTCTCTATTATGCTTAGTGAAATGAAGAGCTTGAGGCACACAGAAAAATACATGTCCACTGATAGTGGTAACTCCAAAACAAATATTACCTACAGCTTTACAGAACCTCAAAACCAGAGCCACCGTGATAAAACAATTAGACCATGATGTCAAGGAAGGAGACGCTGAATTACTGATATAATTTATGTGGGCAAATTTAATCATTTTGAATGATTTCTGCATAAATAGGCATGTCATTAAATATGAAGCATCAGGAAAGGATTACCAAACTTGTAAGATCCATCTACATTGGCAAATTTGAGTTAATCAGTGTTTACTCTGGGGGGAAGGAACCTTCCAATTCCAGCTTTAACAGCCCAAATGTCAGTTAACTTCCAAAGGAAAACACGGTATTGATTTGGCAGGTATTTTCTGCAGGAAATGAATGTTTCACAGGCAGTCGCTGTGCCAAACTTTGTTTTCAGTTGTTTGGAACACTGACACGTCTTTAAATCTCACTTCTTGTTAGTTGCAGGAGATTATTTGCATACATTTCTCAGGTTCTCCTGACATTTTAAACACCTTGAAGAAGTTACATCCAGATAAAATAAAGAAGCTCTTAGAACGTCACTGTGCAATTCTAGGCGCCTCCTCGTTACGCATACTTGTGAGGGCATCGGTTTCTTCCAAGTGAGACCTTCACCAACATTAGAGGCAGGAATTGGGCACTTTGGTCTTAGCCCTGGTAGAAAGCACCTTGGAATTTTGGGAAAATCACAAAACGTGTGCTACTTTTGCATCTGCTCAAGGAGGCGACTGCCTGAACTTGGGGACTGAACCCCATGGGAGGGGCTGAGAGAAGAGGAAAGAATAGAAATGTGACAAAGGGTGGGTTTACATGTGGATGTTGCTGAGGAATCAAGGAAAATCTAAGCCACAATGTATAGAAAACCTCAGAGAACTCAGGATGGAACTCAATGGCAGAGCATTTCACCTGGCAGTACAAGTCCCCAAATATCTGACTCTAACATTCCAAAAGTTAAGAAAGAAGAATTGTCATGAGTCTGAAGTCAGATATGCTACACAATAAGTTCCAGGCCAACCTCCTGTGCAAAATAAACCCTGTATCAAAAAATAAAAACTGAAAAACAAAATTAGGGCCTAAGGAAATGTCTCAGATGGCTTCATCAGTAAGGCAGTTGCTGCAAATGCCCAAGGACCTGAGTTCCAGAGCCCACATCAAGTCAGGCATGGGGCTGGACAGCGGTGATGCACACACCTTTAATCCCAGCACTTGGGGGCAGAAGCAGACAGATTGCTGTCAGTTTGAGGCCAGCCTGGTCTACAGAGCAAGTTCCAGGACAGCCAGGGCTACACACAGAAACCCTGTCTCAAAAACAAAAAACAAACAAAAAAAAACAAATAACAACAACAACAAAAATAAATCAAGAAGCCAAGCTGGCTAGCATTGTTTGTTTTAATCCTAGTACTGGGCAAATCCTTAGCACCTGCTGGCATCCAGCATCCAGCATCCAGTCTAACCAAGTCTGTGAGCCTTGGGTCAGTGAGAGACTCAAATATAAGGTGAACAGCACCTAAGAAATGACATACAAGATTGTCGTCTAGGCTACACACACACACACACACACACACACACACACACACACACACTTTTTTCAGTATGCTTCACAAAACTTGCCTTGAAAAAGAGAGCCCAAAATAAGCGAGCAACACTAGCAGAAAGTAATTCAAGTCACATTTGGTTCAGAATTCTCTCTAAAGAGGTAACTTACAGGCCAAAATATCTTCACAAGCCACCACAAATGCTCCCCATGTCCCTTTGTGCATCTCTGCCACTCACCCTTCACCAAAAGAGCAAGGTGACCCTTGGCCAAGTTTGGTTTCTCTGTTGGTGTGAAAAACAACACAAATTAAAACAACTTAGGGGTTTATTTCATTTTATGTTTTATAGTCCATCACTGAGGGAGGGCCGAGTGGGAACTCAAGATGTGGGAACTGAAGCGGAGACCATGGAGACAGGCTGTTTATCAAAGGTGTGGACCAGCTTGCATCTAGGGTCACACTCAGTTACCTTTCTTATGCAGCCCAGGAATAGCAGCACCCACACTGGCGTGGGTTCTCTTCCATCAACTGACAATTGAGAAAACGCCCTCACAGACGTTCCCATGGGCCAGTCTGAGGGGCCAGTTCCTCGGCTGAGGGTCCCTCTTCCCATGTGCGTCAAGTTCACAACCAAAACATTATGACGCCCCTTCATCAAAGTCACCTAACAGAATTTCAGAAAACTTTTCATTAAATAAAGAACAGGTACTATCAACTTAGTTTGACCTTACAACATAAGTACTGTGGTTCAAATGGCAGTGCCCCATCCAAAGCTCATGCTACAACTTAATCCACAAGGCAAGGCTATTAAGAGGTATAACCCCTGGGAGGGAATGGAGTCACAAGAGCATCAACACAACGAACGCTCTGGTAAAAGGGTGCCAGGGTGAAAGGCGAACCCTCTCGATCTGCCCCTGCCACCACTGAAGATGCACATACACTATACCTCATGGATTATTCCACAGCATGGCCTCCTTCCACTTTGTAGGTATAATCCAAGCAGCTACATCCTTGCTGACTCAGCAGCTGGTCCGTGTAGTCGGAAAAGGATTGCCGGGCCGATGATGAAGCTCAGCCATTGGGGCCCACATCACACAGGCCCTAGGAATGCTGAGAACCCAGGGGAATTGGTGATTTATTTGGAAGGATGTGACAGCAAGCACTTCTCCACAGGTACTTTATTCCATCTGGGTGGTTTGCCTGTTGAACTGAAGCCGACTGCATAGCTTAGGCTGGCCTAGAACTACTATGCAGTTCCGGTTGGTCTTGGACTCAGAACCTTTCTGGCTCAGCCCGGCCAATTGCTGGCACTACAGGCATACACACTGTGCCAACAAGTTTTGTTTGTTTTCTTGGGATCAAGCTCAGAGCCTTGTGGATGCTAGGAAACTGTACCACCACAGAGAATCACATTTAGCCCTTTCTTATAAAGAGGTTGTCAGCCAGGCTGTGGTGGGGCACACCTTTAATCCCATCACTTGGGAGGCAGAACCAGGCAGATCTCTGTGAGTTCAAAGCCAGCCTGGTTGGCAGAGCAAGTTCCAGGACAGGCTCCAAAGATACAGAGAAACCCTGCCTCGAAAAACAAAAACAAAACAAAAAAAAAAAAGAAAAAAAACAGAAGTTGTCAAAGAAAAAAAGCCAATCACATAGCCACATTATTAAAACGCATTTTAGTATTGTCTAACTTTATATTAATGCATGTGTAAATTTTACCTTAAAGAGGCATCCCATGAGCTCATTACATAAGCTTATGACATCACAAAGCCTGAACCTACCCCAATATATAAAGGAGAGTATATAAAAATTCCTTTGTATACTCCAGCACATAAGTGTTTGATCTGAAAGGAAACTCCAGATCTTTAAATAAAATATATAAGTTTGGTAGGTGGTAACAAAAAGTGATTTTTAAATCTACATCCTTAAGATTTCTGATATCCCTATGTAATTTTTCAATGAAATAAAGGAAAACCCGCAGAAAGTCTTGCCTCTTTCCAATTTCTCTGTAGTGGCTTGAAACTTTCAGATGGATGGGACATCTGGACTCTGAGCAGTGTGTATTATTATTGTGTCCTAAATATCAGGCCTAAGTGGATTTTCCTTGTTTAGTCCAGTAAACATAAATAGCAAACATTTGTCACATGACTGATATGTTTGCCTTTAACAAAACAGCCCTGGCCAAAAAATTATTAGGAAACAGATCGGAAGTCTTGTTGGACTGAAGCAATGTAATTAGGTAGTCCGGCACTACATTTTGTCAAAAAATTCTGACAACCTAATAACCAGACTGTCGTCAGACAGACACTGAAAAATGGTACTGGGCTTGTTCCAGCTTCAGAATGCCACTGGTTTTTGTTGCACTAATTAAACAAAAAACTATAAAGGATGCAGTCAGTGGCCAGGCAATATTTAAGTGGGTGTATTCCTCTTACAGTACCGAGTGGGAGGCTTAAAGTTCCCAGGAACACGTGTGCGATTTCTATAACGTGCTGTGTGCATAGATGCTAGGCACACATCACTGGGCATTGCTGGGCATTTGCTCGGCCCTGGCACTCTCTTCTCTGTGTGATTAGATTCCAAATAACCATCAGTGGTGTGTGTTATTGTGACCCTCATTTCTGAGGGACAAAGGACGTTTCTCCAGACAATCAAGCACACTTGTTCATACCCATTGGAGGCTCAGCTCCACATGTATAATGACTAGCAGGTGTTGTCAAAGAAATGGGGTTTAATACAGTCTTGGTAGGCTGGCAGTGTCCTTTTCAAGAAAACCACTACATATTTTGCCTCTAAAAGACAGCAATGCAGTGTGTAATCTGATCTGTATGTCAAATTCTACACGCATTGTGTGCCAGTAAAAGGAAACAGCATTGTGCTTATGGATTATTCTAATATTTATACAGTTAAATACTAAAAGGCAGAAACATTAGCACATCGCCTTAGGTACAAAAAACAAACAAATAAACAAAAAAAAAACCTAGCTTCCACTTGATTAGACAATTATGAGAAAGGATCCACTACGCTCTACAAGAAAGCAAAAACAAAAACAAAACGAAACAAACCTCAGGGTGCACATTTCTAAGAGGACATTTGAGATACTAATACCTGAAACTCTCGCCATTGGCTCAGTTGGGATCTAAGTGAGAGACTTGCTATGGAGGTTGCACATGCAAATTTTATGGGTAAACTCGTCAGAAAAAAATAGATATCAAAAATTAGAAATTTTTCCCAGATACCTGAGATACTTCAGAGGCCTTAAATATACAAGCAACCAATTGATCCTTTTATCTTCAAGGCACTCTGAAATTTCAAAGCATTTTCACATCCTATGATTTCATTTAATGGCCACAAGTCTATATTATTTCTTAAAAGCTAAAAGAAAAGATTCCACATGCCACAAATACAATGCTGAACAAAAGATACCACACACGAAGGACCTCATACAGTATGGGTCTATTTATCACATAACTTTAAAAAACCTATTATCTGGGCTTAGATCCTGGTCTCAGCTACATGGCTGCAAACACAGGAAGGGAGGAATCGGTAGTAAATAAGGAACCACTATGGTGTTTCCCTCTGGGAAAATGGAAAGTGAAATCAATCTGCTACCTAAGGGGACTTGCTTTTAAATGAGACCAGGACTGGGAGTAGGTGCCTGAAATCCAGAAACCTATGAGGGTGGCAAAAGCAGAAGCCCTGTGAGTTCAGAGCCAGCCTGGGCTACATGGAGAGACTGTCCCAGGTATTAATGAACTCATGCAATACAACTAAGCTACAAATGAGCTGTGGAGATCTGGCACCGAAGCTTCTACTAAAAGACAAACTAGATCCATCCACACCATTTTCCACCATAGCACCACCGAGATGACTGGGAGAAGACTAGAGAAAGTGCAAGACCAGTAGACACCCCAGCAGCTCTATCATTCCATGTATGCCATTAGCCAGTAATAAATAGCAACAAAATCACCTTTCTTTGCTGCTGCTGGCATTAGTTGGATGCTTTTACCTGCATTGCATCAATATGACTTCATTCAAAAGAGACTTGGAAATTGAAGCCTTCCTTAATGTATACTGCAACATGTGCTGGGATGAATTATTACAATCGGGGTGTTTGGGTTTGTGTTTTCTTTTGTGGGGGTCAGGAAGTCAAATGATAGGGTGTGGCATGAGAAGGCAGAGCTTATAGATCAGGGATTTCTCTTTTTACAGCTTCTTCTTGACAGGCTGAGATTTGTGAGAAACATTAGAACCAAATGTGCAAGCTTTCATTTTAAAATGATGCTCCATATTTTTAAAGGTTCCTAAAAGTGTAGGCTATACTACGGGGCAAAATCAAGGACGTGCATATATTTTTGAAAACTTCAAACCTGTAGCAAAACAAATATATGATTTGGAGTCAAGATGGTACACAGTAGTGATTGGAAAGTGGTCCAGGAAGGTCACACACTTTAGCTTTCCTGGACCAGCTCCTTGGGCACACTCACTGCAGACTTTAGATCTGCAGCACATGAGTCACATGAGTGCTTTGTACTTCTTTACACAATTGATGGCGAGCACTGTCCTCTTGCTTCATTTATTCCCTTGACAGATCAAGAACAAAATATGTAGCGTGCAAGAGCACGGGCAGTATAAAAACATGTAGAAGTTGGTCTATGAAAACTGCTGAGCTGCTAACAGCCAGATTAGACTCTCCAAGCCTTCCTTTCGCTCACAGCATCAGACAATTTACACAGCAATTCTTTTCGAGTAATTCCTGTATTGGAAGTGCGAGCTTTGTAGTCGATCATAATTGGGTTCTAAAAATCCCAGACAATGTCTTCTAGGATGCAGACCTCTGAAGTCCCAATGAGTGATTTAGAGTAACGTGGGAATGAAAATGAAATGTGTACTGTGGTGATGCTGACACATGCATGAACAGCCTGTATATGGTGGTTCTGTTGAACTGGTCCATATTGGGGTTCATGGTTGATGAGGACAACTGACCAGGTCTCTTCCTCAAGAGGGCACCAGATCTCATTACAGATGGGTACGAGCCACCATTTGGTTGCTAGGAATGGAACTCAAGACCTCTGAAAGAGCGGGAAGTGTTCTTAACTGCTGAGCCTTGTGGGGAACTTTCTTAATCATTGTAACTTAGCAAATCTCCTTAAGATACAGACACTTGCTTGAGTATGGTGGCTCATGTCTGGAATCCTAGGTTAAACCTATTTCTGGTTGCTTCCATATAAGAGAACTATGGAGATAATGGAAGCCCCACTTCATTTTCTCTGATCCCATCAGTTTGCAGAATTTGGAGCACGATTACAAATTATGATTTTCATGCCGGTCAGGAATGAATTCTAAGTTTGTAGCCATCTGTGTGATGTGACCCTAAATGTCTCCCAAAAGTCATGAATTGAAGGCTGGGACACCAGCTGATGGTGTTATGGAAGATGTCAGAACCAACTGGGGGCGAGGACTACAGAAACGAAGTTAGGTCATTGGCGGCATGCCTCTGGGGAGATTAGGAAGCTGAAGTCAAAAGACGTTTGTTTTTCAGTCAGTTTTCTCAGGTATGTTGTCATGGCCATAGAAAGTTGATGAACACACAGTTTAAAACCCACTATTTCAAGACATAAATTGATTTGATTACCAAAAGTATCAAATGGTGTATTGTCTTCCTTGTATTTCTTAGGCTCATAAGACTAACACAGGGAGATTACCAATGATGCTAACAGCTTTTACCCAACTGAGTGTAGAGCACAATAGTCTGAGTAATTTGCTTCCCCCAGACAACCATAATACATATACAGGGATAAATTAACAACAGTAGCCATTTTAGGCCTGAGCTCCCCAGGTTACCATGGAATACATTTTATAAGATGGATGCATTTCAAAGGAGTTTATCCTCCACTGGCTTTTCTTTTAAATTTATTTAAAAGGAATGTGAAGGTTTGGATTGTCTTCTTTCACACATATAAAAAATAAGAAAGCAAATATTCTTAATTTTTTTTTGTTTGACAAATCACCTCCTGGGGACAAAGTAATCAAAATTATGTGAAAGAAAATAACTGTTCCTCATGACAAAAGGAACTAGGGAAAAAATCCCAACAAGTAAGTAAAGCTACGAATGGCTGTACTGGGAACATCAGTCACTTTTAAATTTCTTCTTGACTTTCACTTATTAATTATCAAGAGACTACAGCAGATAAACAAATCCATGCTGTGGAAATGCTGCAGTCTGTCTCTACGAAGGATGGAAACTCACTTCTGTTGCAGCAACCTTAGTAGGCAAAAGTGTGACAAGAGACTTTGGAGAGCCAATGGATGGATGGAGGGACAGACAGACAGACTGGCAGATGGTCCTTTTGGTTCTTAAAGGAAATACAGTTTCACCATGAGATTCTGGAAGAAATCATCAAGCAACCAGGGCCAAGGAGAGCCCAGGCTGTCACCTGGACTCCCCTGCACCAATTCCCCAGGCTTGTTTACTTCCACCAAGGCAGGCTACTTCCACAGTCTCTAGGTTCTTTCTCCTGGCTCTTCCTAAAGACAAACCCACTCCAAAACCAAAATAACTCCCCCAGGTTGTCCAAGTGGTCCAGTGCTAGCAAGTTCCAGAATCCAGGCACAGCAGACTTTATACTGAATTCCTATTCTACTTCCAAGCTTAATAAATACTCACACAGGAAAAAACTCTACCTTTGTTCTGACTATTTTTCTTGTCCTTCAAAAAAATGATTCAGGAGTAGATTCATCAAAAGTAGAACCTAGAGCAAGTAACAAATATTCTATTTATTCTACTAAGTTTTTATAATTATATGGCTAAAAGGTCAATGTAGCTGCTAATTATAACATGCCTACTTACATGCACATATTAGTCCATGCTCAGGTGAGCATTTAATGCAGAAGAACCTATGGCTACCTGATTTATAGCTATGCAAACCTGGACGCTTTCTCTGAGATGTCACTCACCTACGAAGAAAAGAGATAAAGGACTGACAAGATGCCTTAAGAGGCAAATGCACTCACCACTAAACCTAAGAACCTTAGTTCAATTCCAGGGATACACACAGTGTAAAGGGAGAACCAATTCCAGCAAGTTGTCCTCTGACCTCTACATGTGTGCCATGGCACACATGCAGGCACTAGCAAGTGCCTGCGTGTGTGTGTGTGTGTGCGTGTGCGTGCACATGTGTATGTGCGCGAGCACGCGCGCACGTGCACACACACACAAGGAATCGAGTAATTAATGTAAAACAAAAAAGAAGTAACGGGTAGTATCTGCAGCACAAGTAAAACAAACGTCTTCAGAGCAACTCTGTCCAAAGCACAGCGCGCCACAGTGAAGGATGAAGCTTGAAACCCAGACAAAATGAGACAACCGGACCAAACCTTCACCTGTCCCTTCCATGGCCTTTATGTTTGTGAACATTATATCACTAAGACAGTGTTTTCCTTTAAATCAACTCTATTTTCAATATAAATGAAATTTTGAGGATAATTCTATGTAAGTACTGTAAATATCCAGTATCATACATATGTGTGTACATAGTCTGCATATAGTACATAGCTTGCATCATTTACCATTAATAGAAAGAAACTGAAGAACTCCAATGTGACTAACCCAAAGCATGTTCTCATATCATGCGTCACATGAATTACTGTGAAGAACTGTTGATTTAAATGCATACTAAAAAAGAAATGAGTTATGCACATATATGTTATCACATCATACATAAACATGTACAATTACTATGTGCCAAGAACTTCATGTACATAGGAAATTCCCCAAACCCCATAACGTATCCTGTCCCTTTAACAAAACTGAAGTGCGAGGAATCACCCGGAAAGGTACATGGGACATGGAGGAGTGTCAATGTTCGGTGCTAGGGGCAAATTATAAATGGGGTGTCACAAAGTCAGAAGTAAGGGTATGAAAGTGTGAAATGCGGATCACCTCACTATTTATTTATTCCCCAAATTGAATTGTCTCTAAACACATGTCACAGAGAAAGTCCTTCGTACTGTTTGGTCTGAACGTCCTTCATCTCTTCTGCGCTGTCTCTTTTAGACATACATATCTGAGCTCACAAATTACCCATCACAAAGAAATGGCGTGCTGCTAATAGGTCTCTTCATTGTGGCAGACAGTGCAGAACAAACACCGGTCCCTGAGTTGAGACCAAATTTCTGGAATACTAACCAGGGTTCCCAACGGGAAATGACACATTACCTAGAGGTCACCCCAAGAACTCTAGAGCAAGCTCCTGCATTCTGCTGCCTCTCCCCACAGTCACAATGTGCCGTATGCCCCAACTCCCTCAGGGCACCCCTCTCTCCACATTCTCAATTCTCTAGCTTGCTATACTGCTCTAAGACCTAGCTGTCAACAAACAGGTCCCTATTTCACAGGTGGTAGGGGATGAGGGATGACTTGGCAAGGCAGCTTAGCAAGCAAAGGCATTTGCTGCCAGGCCTAACAACCTGAATTCAGTCATGGGGACCCATAATGTAGAAAAAGAACCAGCTCCTGTGAGTTGTTCTTTGATTTCCGCAGGTACACAGTGACACTAGAGTGTCCCCTGCCACCATCCATATGAAAATAGATAAATAGATGTAATTTAAAAAAAAATGAGTAAGTGAATCAGAAAAATATCAAGCATAAGGGAATAGGGAAGGAATATATAAAACAGAACAGCTCTTTAGAAAGGCTATGGTTTAGGACCAGATATCTCTATAAATATCCATGGAGTTAGTATGATGGCAGAGAGCTGTAGCCCAGAGGAGGCCGACGCAGGAGCTCAATCCCCACACTAGCCTTGACCTACATTACTAGACCCTGTTTCAGACACTGACAGGATGGAACCAAGCCAAAGAAAGGCCTCACAGTCTCTGTGATGGTGATAAGATACGCTCATGTTTTCAAGTAGCCATCCTCCCCTGTTTCCAGGATGCAAGTTTTTTTCTTTTCAATGTTTACTGAGAAGGGGCGGTCAGCCGTTCCTCCTGGGCATTAGTGTACACTGCATTGTGTGCCAATATTTATAAAGGCACCTTGGCATATTCCAAACTGTTGACATCTCGAAGGTCCTTAACTTTTTCGTTTCTCACTCTCAGCTTCCTATACTTGTGACGCACACAGCTTCTCTCAATCAGTTCTCAACCTGAAGGTTGAGCACCTGAAGCCACAGGAAAGGAAACGTGTGCACCTGATGGTTGCGATATTTTCCAGACCAAAAAAAAAAAAAAAACATTCCCAGAATGCCTCCACCCAGGAGATGGTAAACTGCTTCGACATCTTAGCTGTTGCCCCTCCAAGGAGATTCACACACTTCTCAGCCAATGTCCTCTCTGGGCAGGCATCTCCTGTGTTTACAGCTATTCGCTGTGACTGGCTCTACTCACACAGAACCTTTGGAGTTAACCAGATGTCCCCAGAGACCTCTAGTCCAAGAGAGCTGGAGGGCACAGACGCACATAAACAGGACATGGGCAGACCAACTGTGGTGCCTTCCTTGATAGGGAGAAACTGAAACAGACCTGCTAGGGAGTATGCCCGAGCTCCACTGCAGGGGACTGCAGGTCAGAAAGTTTTCCAGATCATCTTCTGTGGGTGCCTGCAAACCAAGATGGTGGCAAGGAGTAGAATCACTGGGGTAAGTTCCCGACTCTGAGCTTAAGTGCGGTTCTGATTCCAAAAACACAGTGGGAGAAACGGCCTTCACTGCCTGCCATCATTTAAATATAGTAATGGGGATAGGTGGCAGGGACAGTACCTTCCAGAGGCAGCCATCAGGCCTCAGAATCTCCTACATTAAACACCCTGTGTTGAAACAAGGGGCTCAAATTCCTCCAAAGGGGCAGTCGTCAGTCCCAGTCTCAAAGCTGGAAGTGAGTCTAAGAACTCTAGAAAACATAGCAGAGTCCCACCAACACAGCTGTATCAAAGAGCAACCATGGTGCCAAGGGAAATGAGAAAGCACAAATGGTGGCTTCTAGCATGGCATCCGGTCTTCATCTTTGTGATCCTCCCATTCTCAGTTCAAGTATAAACAGACTTTCTCCCCCTGAAATAGGAAGAGGATTAAGCAGGCAGGGCATTTTCTGAGTTCTGTAGATTAAATGTTCATGCGCTTTCCTTTTGTGCCATTTACAGATTCACTCTGAAGAAGGGGGAAGCCGGAGCAAAGCAATTTGGCATGCTTGCATTTGCTTTGTCCAGACCAGCAAGCACGGACTGCAGGGCCACCCCAACATGAGCTGCAGAGATGCTTCCAGAACCCTGAAGGGGGCTGCTGACTATTTTCCCTCAGAGATATTCAAGCTGAGCCACCCTCCTTGCAAAACAGCAAATGAGCTCACTCAAACTATCCTCAGGAAAATGATAGTCAAGAGGACAAGTGTAATTATTATCATACAAACTTAATTTCTGACCAACTTCTACAATCACCTTCTCTCCTAAAAGTCAGTGAGGCAGGATCTTGTCAGTCACACAGACCTTGGGCTGCATGCCGACATCTCAGCCTGAGGACCATTTTGAAAAACAGATGCGTTTTTCTGACCTGTACCTCCATTTTTCTGCAGGCAAGGTCCACCCCCTGGAACACAGTGCAGACTTAGACGATGATGGTTTAGGGGAGCTTTTAACATTCACAATATGATGCTCAGCTGAAAAACTAGCATGTCCCACTTCCTCTGAAGAGTATACCAACATAGAGAACTAACTGGAAAAAGCATCCGAAGGAAATAGGTGATCTCTGCAGAGTTGGATTAAGGACAGTTTTGATTTTCTCCTCGTTTACTGATATGGCTCCTAAATATTATAAAATTCAAATGCACTAGTTATGGAATAAAAATAGAGCAATTATAAGAGATTTAAAGATATAGAATGTCATCTACAAAAAGGTTTTCGATTTACAAAAAAGCAAAGAAGAATTCCCACTAAAATAAAACAAGTGGCTGACGCCATTGGGAAGGAACTTCATCCTATTTCAGACAGCTTCATCACGGCCATCACTACTTCTTAAGTGTGTGCTTCATGTGGGTCCCTGTAGTTGGAATCAGTAATCATGTAAACAGCTCAATTGGTGACTAAGTTATTTATATCACTGGGCCCTCTACCAGGGATATTGAAGACAGAGAACCTGAGAAGCAACATTTAACAGGGGTTAATAATACAGGTCTGTCTGCCCTGTATTCCACCTTCCTTGGAAAGTCTTTTGCAACCTTGTCAAGTAGGATGAAGTACAATTAAGTAGGCAGCTGCAGTCAGATGTACGCTGGGCCCTGGGTCACAGCTGACTCCAACAAGGGGAAAGGCCTGCACTAACCCAAGCCATTCAAGGAAGGATGTTAGGTGCATAGGCAACAAAAGAAGCATCCGCAGAAGAGACATAGGACCCATCCCAACAGTGACTTCCCATCTCTCTCCTTCTACACATTAGGCAGAGTCCTGCAGTGATGGATTCCCTGTATCATCTTGAATGCACCAAGGCTGCCCTAATTAAATGCTATTTTGGGGGTATGTCATTGTTTCTGAATAGGATTAGCATTTCAGATGGTAGACTCTGGAAGACAGGCTGGCTTCTCCAAAGCAGTTGGGCACCACTCAAACCCTAAAAGTTCCAAACAGACTAAAGGAAGGGGTAACTGTTTTTCCTTCTTCTGCCCTGCTGTCTGAGCTAGGACACATCTTCTGGTCCTCTTTGGTCCTCAGACTGGAATTTGCACCCCCAACTATACTGCTTCCCAAGCTATTGAGTCCCTTGCTTTCCTGGGTTTACAGCTTGCAGACGACACAGCATGGGAGTTCTTAGCTTTCCTAATTATGTGAGCCAACTCCTCATCATAAATAAGCAAACAGATAATTCACCCATTGGTTCTGTTTCTCTGAATAATCCTGATGAACATAAGCCTAGTTGTATTGTGTGTCCTCCCTCTTCAAAGCCATGTACCCAAGAAAGGGTCTGTTTATCTCCCATAAGGAATAAACCTCATTGCTTTAAAACAGAGTAAGGGTTACTGTTGCTCTAATAGCCACCCTTCCAGTTCCTAGAACAGCTTGACCAGAACCAGCTAGTACAGGAGCATCTTACACACAACACACACACAGAGAGAGAGAGAGAGAGAGAGAGAGAGAGAGAGAGAG
>LOEQ01005418.1:37666-48718 GCA_001685075.1 Bramus lutescens
GCAGTGTTTTAAATAATACAGTTTCTGTGTGATTATTTTGGGTCTGAGCTGCCAAGCGGCCGGAATGACCAAGGGGCCTCCTTACAAGAGGAAATACCAGTGATGACGTCTTAGTCAGAGTCACTGTTGCTGAGATGAAAGACTGTGACCAAAAAAACATACACTTACACATCAATGTTCATCATCAAAGGAAGTCAGGACAGGAACTCAGGCAGGGCACAAACCTGAAGACAGGAGCTAATGCAGAGGCCATGAAGGGTGCTGCTTACTGGCTTGCTCCCCATGGCTTGCTTCCTATGGCTTCCTCAGCCTGCTCTCTAATAGAACCCAGGACCACTTTCTTACAGCCAGCCTAGGGACAACACCACCCACAGTGGGCTAGGCCCTCTCCATCAGTCATTATTTAGGAAAATGGCCCACAGCAGAATCCTATGAGGCATTTTCTCAATTAAGGTTCCCTCCTTTCAGATGATGCAAGCCTGTGTCAAGTTAACATCAAACTGGCCAGCTCAGAGGATAACAACTGCTGCTTAGTGTTTGGATAAATGCAGCTGAGAAGTTTACCCCAAGCACATGGAATGTGGTAAGAGAGAGAAGGGTCAGAGGAAGTCAGAGTTCACATTACATGTCAACATGTGTGAGTCCTCTGGAGTTAGCTAGCCGTTCCTTATCCACATAACCACAGACTCGTGCAGTCACACTCACATCCATACAGAAACTGTCCAAGAACACCATGGATTAAAAACACCATGCCAAAACACGGGAAACAACCCAAATATCAAAGCAGTACAATAAAATTCTTCACATCAAATAACATACGAACCAGAAGAGCTGATGGATCCGTCATCAGCATTAACAAGGATGGGGGAAAGCAGGGCATAGATGGTCTTCCATAATATCATTCCTCTGCATACATCCCAAAAGGGCAAAATATAAATACCAGGTTGTTTGGGAATATAACATAAGTAAAGAAAAGCTAAAAACGAAAGCAAAGAAATGTCTTACGCAGAAGTCAGGGTCTCTGTCTTGGAGTATGGGTAGGTATCTGAGGAAGAACATGGGGATTCCAAGTATGGGATGCTTCTGGTGTAAGGAAAGGTAGTTTAGATGATCATTTTATTATTTTCTTCCATATATTTAAACATTTTCCTGAAAATCTACATGTCAAAAACCATTTATANATATATATATAAAACCTGATCTCCTTTGTCCTTTTGTTGTTTTCCTGAGAAAGGAGCCTCACTTGATGCCCCAGAACAGGCCCCCGATTCCCAGTACTTCCTTCTCAGTCTCCTGAGTGCAAAAACTGAAGCTTGCCAGATGTACAGGCAAGATTCCAAAGGTGTGTGTACCAAGACAAAGCCAGGCAGAAGTTACCATTTTTAGGACAGAGGATCAAAAGTCACCCAATATTATTAGCAATGACACACATCCCACCTGACAAAGACATGCACCTCCAAAGGGTGTCACACTGTAAGATCCCATGGGCTGTGTACCTGTGCAGAGGCAAACATGCTTGGGGAACACACTGGTCCTCAACATTCAGTAGCAAACCAGTGAATGTTCTCTTTTCAGCAGGCGAAGGCACCACAACCTGAACTGATCCTTGAGCCTCCATAAAGGAAGGCGATAACCAACCAATGCCTACAGGTCAGCCTCTGACCTCCACGTGCATGTTGGGATGCACATGAACCTACAGACAAAGCCACACATTATACGTGAACACAAAAATAAGTGAAAGCTTTCTTAAGAAATAAGTTTTAAACTCAGTCTTCATGGCAGCTTCCCTTCAGAGACTAGTGGTGGGAGACTATCATAAACAGCTTTGGAGTCCCATGTAACATCCTGGGGTGGATATGCAAGATATTATCTGAAAGTATTATGTTCTGTGTGCTTATATTCTTTTATTAAGATGTTAAACCTATACCTGTCATTGTTCAAACCCGCTTGCCTTATGCTTTGCAAGCCCGAGATTTTATCACAACATCCATAGTCATTCATTAAAATACTTGCTGGACAGGCAAATGTAAGTGCAGCCTATGCATAGCTTTTATAACATTTTTAGTGCCTGAAAATGTGTGTATATGTGTGCGAGCATGTGCATGCACACACACACATCATCCCATGTGGGAACAAGTCAGGACCCAGAAGGTCTTATTCCCATGCCCAAAATGCCAATCTCTAGACAAAAGTCAGAAATCACCACTCAGAATTAGCCTTCCCTTTCCTTTGGCTCCATCCAGGGACCTATATTTGCACGGCCTGGCAAACGTTCTCCTGTGCAGCTGCAAAGCTGCTCCACTCCCCACTCTCCTGAAGCCAAACTCAGCACACTCGTTTCTAAAGCAGACAGTGCCTACATCCTTCAGATGACCTTCTGCGAGAAAGAAATTAGATTTAAATGGATCCAAATAGGATTGGGCTTCAGCTGCTCCTCAAAGAAAGTAACAGGGAGCCAAAACCGAACAGGCCAATGAGAAACTGATTTATCTTGGTGGTTTCTCACAACTTGACAAACCCCAAGCCTCTCAAACAGTGACCCACCCCCAGATCCCTTACAAACTGATCTGAACTAAAAGAAACTGCCTTCCCGAGGCTGCATACAGCCTTACCAAGCACACAGGTGGGCTTTGACTGTGGCTCCGCTTCTCACACTTGAAAGCCATTCCTAAGGATCATCCAGGTGCGCCCTACATGCAGAGAGAACACTCGGAACTCGGGCGTCTGAGCTGCTGTCACATTCTGCAGCCATCACCCAACTTAACTGCCATGTTGAGGGACTGCTTATTGACCTTTAAGTCTGTAACAATTATCTCCACAGCTCGGGAAGAGGCTGTGCATTCAGGTACAACAGTGAAGACACCAAATAAATTCAGCGCTCATTTTCATTTTTATGCTGCATTCACTGAGCTGTTACTGCAGACAAATTACTGCGACAGTCTTTCAAATGATAGCCAATTTCGACGAGGAGAAGATTCTTAAACCACTTCCTAAAACCTTTCTCAACGTATGGGGAAACAGGCCTGGTAAAACACCTGATGATAAATGAATAGTTTTAAATCCATGAGGTTGTTTGAGAATCTGGAAAGCGATTTAAACACTCATGAGAAATAGCAGCAAGATCCCAAACCCTGACACATTCTCCAATATACTCTTGGAAATTGTATATATATTCTGAGACTTTGTGAACTTGGGTATTCTCAAGGTTCAGAGTAACCTTACCTTTGTGATTTACCTTATGTTGTAAAAGTAAGCGGAAGTCCTTTCAAAAATCTGTAACTAAAATGATGATTTGATCAGTGCTGCATCTACATCTTCTATAAGCATCTAGCAAGTAACAGGCACTCAGCAAAGCTTGCTTAACACAAGAGTATATTTTCACTGTTATTAGTACACAGGAGTACAACCTCACTCTTACTAGAATACATAGATTTGAAATTCTAAAGCCATGGTTACTTTGGGGATTTGCTCTTTGTTTTCATTTGTTCCTTACTTTCCCCTACTTTGAATTTCAGTTTCACAAAAAGAAAGCTTTCTCTGCTCAATCCCTGCCTCCCAAGGCCTGCAGCATGTTCATGTGCATGCACGCATACACACACTACACACCCCCACCACGCCTGGTCAAGACGGTCGGGTCGCATTTGATAGGCATTGCAAAGGTAAACTCACCAAGCAGCAGAGATCTGAAAGCTATTACGTGACATCTGAGGAACAGAATACCAAGCGGTCAGTAATGACCACCTCAAAATTTACACAATTCCAGACAAATCGAATTCCATGAAATCTCAGGGTGTATGACCTGAGCTGGGGAGGTGCCCTGAAAATGAGGGGGTCAATGAATTTGTCTGACCACCCGGATAGGACTAGAACATATGGGACTAATCTCAGGAGGAGACAATGGGACAATATGGCATTTGCTCAGGGATGCCCTAACATGCCCCCAGCATGTTTTCTCGGAATGGGATGACATTTCAAGTCAAACAACTCTGCTCCCAACAGCCCCAGCCCTCCCCCAAACTTTACTGAGAAAAAGGAGTTCATCTGTAGGAAAAACTGAGGGTTTTTTTGTATGCTAATCCAGACTTAAAACCGCTCACTTTCTAAGATGCTGAAGCAGACACACAGCAGAGCCTCATTTGTTCTCTTCCTGGCATGTCTTATACTGCAGTCTAAAAACTTGCTCTCATTCGAACACATTCTTCCTCCTGGATCCCCATACTGGATACTTTTCAGGGTATATTGAAATTAATTAGAAAGCGGTGTTACCAAGAGGCAGAGAGAGTGGCTGTGGGTGGGCTGTGGTCTCACCAAGCCCCCGTTTCCCAGAGAGGCTGTCCATGTGACATGTGAGTCAGTCTAAGGGCCAATGGCCACTGCTCTACCCTTCCTAAAGTCACCTTTCCTGCTCGGAAGAAACTGGAGACGCTGAGGACGCCAGCTCCCCATTATGTTTCTACACTTGCCAACTCTAACCTCTGTGTGACTTGGGAACTTGCCCTTGAGCAAAGACTAAGAAGAGGGAGCCAACACCTCCCAGACTGACAAAGCCCTGGGGCAAGGGTGGTGCCTCTACCGCAGAGTCTGTGTGTACCCCCACTGAATCTGCTCCCACCCAGAAACCATAATGCCTGTTCTGCCAGACCCTGCTCTGCTTCAAGACCAGAAAACAGGCTGTGCATCTCCTGGCTCCTGGCCAAGGGCTCAAATGACCCAGCGACGTCACTGGAAAAGGGAGTCTGGCTGTGCCCTCCTCTGAACTCTCCATCTGGAAGGTTCTCTGGCCTCCTTCCCTCTCATTTTTAATCTGACAGACACTGCTGGACAGACCAAAGTTCATCTTCCCATCTCTACTTCTCAGCCTGGATAATCACAGGGGCAGAATGAGGTTGGCATGGAGCAGGATGCCAGGAACTAAATGAGGATCCCTGACCACTAGACCACATCAGAGCTGCCTTCCAAAGTCTTAATTAGCCCTTCTCTGCCTGGCACACCCATGTGCCTCTGGAACCCATTGAGGTGGCAGGCTAAGGTGCCATGCTCACAGCAAGCATTCAACAAAATACTTGTTGGGGATGGAAATCAAAGCCTGTTGGCTCATGACTTGGCAAAATCATCAGTTTGGAAGTCTGGGCACCGACAGCAAGATTTCCGCTCCCCGTTCTGAAGTAGGCAATTCTACCGGCTTTATTCTGGGTGATAGTCAGCCTCTAGCTCAATTTGGAAGCAAAATGATCTTGACAGACAGACTGCTGAGCCTGGGGACCAAAACACGGGATGAAAAGCAGAAGAGGGGAAGGATATCGAGCAGAAGAGAGGGAAATGATATCGAGACAAAGACAGAGCAAAGGGCATTGAGGATGAAGTCAAGGAAAAGGAACGGCACAGACTATCTTTGGAATTTCAATGCCAAGACAGACTCAGTGGCAGCAGTGAACAGATTCATTTGAGAGTTTTCAAAAGACAAGGAGTCTTAATTCTGTCCTGTTTTGCAACTCTTGAGCTTCAGTGACACACTGAAATTTGCTATTTTTCTAAGAGGACATTGATAAATACAATGGAAAGTCTGAATACATTTTCCCTCTGCATTCATTATCTCTGGCCCTTATCCACGGGCCTATTGCAGACTAAATTGGATTTTGGATCACTGGTACTAAGGCACTGCAATTAATTAACAATAGAAACATAATATTTATATCCAGGCCTAACAACATCTGACATTTAAACTATTCTGCCAGTCGGGCAAATTCCATTCGACAAATTTTCATTTTAATGAACATGGCAGGCCACAGTTTACTTGATAGGCCAAGATGCAGAAGCAAGTTGATTTCTTGGCGTGTGCTTCCAAGGACTGGTCATACCACAGGAGGAAGAAGATGAGCAATTGTCAGAATAACAAAAAGGCCTGGTCACCAGTCCTACCCAGACATATCAAGGACATGCCACCCTTGTGACTCTTCTAAAAAGGCCCTGGACAAGGCTGTCCTCATTTCCTACATGTGCTCAAGATTAAGTCCCCTTATGAACCTCTGGCTATTGGTTCTATCATTGAGCTACTGATATTTTCTTGGGGGCACTAAAATCTCTTAGTCCTTCCTAATTAAAAAGTGATAAACAGTTTTCAAGGCATGCAATAATGTGCAAAATACACGAGAGTTGGATCTGACACAGCTTTTTCAGTTGGCACAAACCAGCCTTCCATATTTTGCCAGATGGTGTATCTCAGTAAGTCCTCGATTTCTGACTCAAGTGAGAGGCACTGTCACCATGATGCTGATGCAGAGATGGTCTTAAATGCTATCTTGTTTTGCATTACACTAATACCATGGACCCAACATTTATTCCTGCTGGAACCTTCACAGATTAAAGAAGCTTTCGTTCTCCTGTGATTCATCAGTCAAGCTAACAAAAGATGGCACAGATGAGAACTTTCCACCTTATAGGAGCCGTATAAAGTATCTGGTCCCCAAGGCCCACCATGGAGCAAGGGCATCTCAATGTCAAGGCAAAGGTCAGCAAGCAGAGCTCACAGCCCAAAGTTCTCTTGTTCTTTCATGGGTACAGGGCTAAAGGAAATGGGTGAAAATAGTGTGGATTTACCCAAAGCCATCACCACTACTCCCAAAACACGCATGTAAAGAAAACAAAGATGAAAAATTTAATCACACCATTACAAGATGGAGAGAAGCTTCACAGACATGGAAGCAAAGTATAAAATTAACAGTGGTCTAAAGGATCCCTTCCTAATGGAAGTGCAATATATTTCTTGCTCAGGTATCTAAAATACCCATTATCTAAGTTTTAAATGTCACTGTAGATGAAGTAAAATAAAAATGTGTTTTATAAATAATACTTCCTTGGAATACGGACCTGGCTCATAAGCTATCATCAGCATCTGAAATAGCCACCTTCATGGTGGCAATCCAGCCTCAGGCTATATAGGTATGTGGTCACATGTGAAATAGGAACTATACTCTATGTCACGTTTACATATGGCCAAGACACCAGACTATTAATTCCTGTAAAGATGAAAGCGTTTCTTTTACGTGACCTAATTTATAATCAGCGAAATACTGTTCAGACCTACAAAATTTTGAATAGGGACAAGCACAAACAAGGTCTGCTGTGTGCGCTGTCAGTGCAGTTATGAAGTTGAGAGACGGTAAGGAAAGGTACTTACAGCTACGGAGCACTCCTAAATTCAAGTCCAAGGTCTGAGCATTTAAATGGAAGTGTAGGCAGAAATCCTGGTCCCTCTCCCTCCTCAGCTGTGAGCTCCACAACACAGTGGCATATGACAGCATCCACAGGGGAAGCAGCATGAAAGAATTGATTCTTTTTGCCAATAGTCAGAATATTTTTTAAATATCAGGTATGAAACATTTTCAGACCACCAGATGCTTATATAATTTTGAAAAAAATCAATTTTATGGAGCTGCTACACAGAGTTGCATGTTTGCTAATGCCTGGCTATATTCTTGTAGAAGTAAAGGACTTAGAAATCTGAAAATGCCCTTTTTTGAAAGTCAGGAAACAAAATGGGACCCAGACAGGACTGAATGGCAAATGTCTGGTGGAACACAAATGAATAGCCTACGACGTTACCATGCCATTGTGGGTGACATGTTCTAAAGTGGCCATATCGAATGCGGAACACAAAAGACTTAACATGCTTATTGTTGTAAACAAAGGCATTCGGTTAAATGAAAGTTCCATCAAAGGATTAATAACTGAATTCAAGTGGGCACAAAGTAAAGGCTTATATACTTTCTGTGGTTTCATAATAGCTAATCTAATAATGGCAAATGGAGGGTTATTGTTGATTCCTTTGCCTGTGGTTCATAAATTAGATAAAGCAACCTGGCAGTTACAGTACTTTAGAGTTTTATTCGACTAAGTGATTTCCAAGCTATCTTAAAATATAACTAAGTCATGACTTGAATGGCTGCTGAATTGCACCTGGCTTCATGTCACCACGTTCAAACTTTTCACGGATGCGAGGTGAAACCTTCCTGTTAACTAAAAACAACTCCGTGAAACATAGCTTCTGTCTACAGGGCCAAGCCATTTAGACAGCAAATGTCATTGATGCAGTATTATGTGATGCTCCGTTTCATCAGGGCCAAGCTTGTAAAATATAAACTGTAAGGGCAGTCAAGTGTTATTTATTTCCTCTGAATCAGAACTGGGGAACAGTAGAATTTCTCTGCTTAATGATTTCTCATAGCACGTTTCCCATTTCTCCCTGACAGTTTATTGATCTGAAATGCTAAAGCGGTTTCTTTTCCAACCGAAGAGTACACAGAGCCCATGACCAAGGTTCCTTAGGATGTGTCTCCCAGGGACAATGAAAGGAACATCTTATCAGTCAGCCGAGGTACTCTAATGTGAGCCAAGGCGTTGTACTAGAAAGCATGCACCAGTTCAATCTCAAACCTTTTGATAAGAGCACCATCCTGGGCCTGTGCAGTTGGAGCCGAGGCTCAACTCCTGCGGTGGGGACCCGGCGGACTGCCCCCTCAGAGGCAGCCTGCTTTCCCATACTTTCCCCGTGTGCCCTGATATGGTTACTTTCAATTATCATGAAAGCCCAACAAGAAAAGCATCCCTCCCTTTGTACTGCATGCACATCATAAGAATCTGCAAGTTGTTTTGTGTGACGGATGAGGATTGCACACTGAAGCAACCAGTTCCGCCTGTCAGCCCCCGAGAACCTACGGTAATGAGGTACAATCATGACGACATTACTAGAGAAATGGGTCAAATGCATGGTCACTTGAAAACAGAACGTCAGTCGGTCTTTCCACTTCAGTGATTTGATGTGGTGATGCTCAAAACACACTCGGAGAGAAAGAAAGAAAAGAGTTCGCACCAACACAAATGAAATCACTGCTCAAACGCTGCTCCCATGCACCCTTGAGCAGGCTTTCTGGCCTCCAGCCAGTGATTCCAGAAGCATTATTGGCATCAAGTACGAGCCAGACACGGAACAAGGAAGAGAATGTTGAAGACAGACACAGCCTCTGCCTTAGCTTAGGTCACAGGCAAAGGAAAAGGACAAGCGTTGACGTATACCTGAGATTCATGTAAAATAACATGTGATGTAATGACTTGAAGTACAGGACCCAAAAGAGTGTAAGCTAAAAACCAAGTAAGTCATATGGGTCAGAAAAGGTTTTCCTGTCAGAGGGACATTCGAGTTGAGGCCAGGTAAAAAATGAAGGGAAGGCAACTTTCCCCTTAGAACGTTTCCTTTCAAAATCCAGTGAGATAAAGTCAGGAAAACGAGGTAGAAACCAAGTCAGTAAATGAAACCGTGTGGTCCATCACTGGGGGAGTTATCATTTCCTGTTGTTAAAACTAGCTTAAAAAATTAATTAAACAATTTAGATGTCAATATAACTCTGTCCTGTCTTGTCACATAAAATCAAAAGTTAATCATAAACATAATTCCTCATTGATCTATATATGTTAGGTAGATTTTATTTTTAAAAAATCTAATTTATCTTGACTGCACAGATTAAAATCACAAGTTATTTTTAAAAAGATGTTTTGACAGCAGAGAAAGTCACAGCACGGATAATACCAAGAGCGAAAATGTCTTCAGAGTACAAGTCCATGAAAATTAACACAAGCAGTGGTAAATATAATTAACCAAAAAATAGAGACTGTGCTAGAATTTCAAGTGTTACATAATANATATATATCAAAGTATCACATGGTACCCTATGAAACATAAAATCTTAAGGGTTAATTAATATTTTGAAGTTAAGTAAATGAACAAAATGACGGCAGCCATCTACATGCCATGATGGGAAGAAACGAAGAAAAACATTCTTTGGTTTAATATTTGGTCCTGAAAATTCTGACTTCCTCTTGTAGAAAGCTGTTTTAGATTATAATCCATGTCTTTCACAGTGCACAACTTTCTTCCATGGGATCTACAAATGGGAATGGAGAGGGAAACTGAACATAATCATGAGTGTGCCTGCCCTTTCTGCTAAACCCCAGAGTGTGCCATTTGGATTATTTTCTTTCCTAACTCAAAACCCGTTCTCATAATCCAAAATCAATTTTAAAAATTTTATTAGCATAACCAAGGGTTGAGTCTGGCCCTAAAATTTCAGTGTCTGAGTTGAGCTGACATAGGAGAGGTTTTTATTTAATGTCCGTTGCTGTAGGTATTACAGCTTGTATTAGCCCGTCTACTGGGGTGTGGCCTCTCTTACTATTTACAGGGGTGGGTGGGGGGAGCTGAGCATGCATGCATCCCTTCTCTCTCGTTCCCCTTGTTCTGTGTCCTGTCAGCTGCTCCTTTGGGTCACGTGATTCAACCGGTCAAGAGGAGAATTCTGATTTGTGGGTTTACCCCTTAAAAAATGCCTATTTCTTAAAAAAAAAAAGAGTGAAAATTGGGTGTTAGGATAATAGATTTGTATTTGTGAGTTATTGTTTATGGACAATTACATTTGTATAGATTCTTGTATGTTGATAAAAAAGTTAACTTATATTGAATATTGTATGCATGCATACTTCTACCTCTATTTAAAACATTGTTTATGTATTGATATATATATTTACCATATTACAGTGTACCAGTGTACATTTCTACCTCTGAACAAGATACTTATACACTGTTTACATTTGGAGGTCATTGCCCTCATTTATAGCACAGTTGTTTATTGTCTTAGTCTTTAAGTTAGATAGGTATTAAGAACTGCAGATCAATAGTTATCTATGTTTGTCATTTTTATAGTTAGATTAATCAGGTTCTTTAGATACATAGAGATTATATTCTGTATAGATAAATAATCTTCAACCTCTTCAAAGACCTGTTGAAAATGACATTTAATTCAACTGTGGTAGTGAGACACAATTCCTGAGAGAATGCTGAGCACCAAAGACACTCCATGGGGAGCTTGTTTTCTTCTTGGCAGAACTGGCCTTTGGGCAAAGAAATGCCCATACCTCAACCACTGACAAAGTTACACGGTATCCATGAATGGATAAAACAGGACTGTCAAATCCTGCCAAGACAGGGTAAGATAGTTTTGA